>JANLJB010005569.1:39617-71909 GCA_026212285.1 Bursera cuneata
TGGAGTAATTCCATCTACGCCATGGTGCAGCTAGGCAGAAACTTTGTGCACTGCGTAGATGACGCCATGCCGGTATGCTGATGCAGGAATTTGTGAAAATTAAATATTTCAAAATGTTGTACGTGTCCCATTTTACAAAAATTATATAAACCAGCCTTCCCCTTTCTCATTACACACAACACAGACACGGGAAGAAGAAAGAAAAGAGAGAAAGGAGAAGAAGAGAAAGAAGAGGAAAGAGAGAGAGAAGAGAGAGAAAGCTTCAGACTTCCGTGAATCGTCAATTCAAGATACCAGAGGTCAAACATCGGACGGGAATATTCTGGAGCTCACTAAAAGTATTTCTGGAGAGTTTAGAAATATATCCTTGCATGCATTTATGTATTTAACTTATTTATAAAAGATATTTGGATATTATGTATAAATAAAAGTTTTATGTAGAAGTTAATGGATTTTTTTTTCATGATTTACCTTTTATCTTATCATATTTGTATATATCACTCCCGAGATTCCTTTATAAGGGGTTCCGGGGCGTGACAGAGAGTCTCTTTGATTGATGAAGCACGTGGAAAAATACGTAAGCACACCCATAAAGTTTGACATGCCCAATAGTGGAGGACAAATCAAAAGAATACTCTACACACCCATGAAGTTTCAAAATCCTGGATTTCTCCTTTGCTTCTCAGCTTTAAGTTTTATTGAGATCTGAGAGCCTGCATAACTGTAATATACTTGTATACAAGCAGCATGTAAACAAACATTCCTAACATTAAATGTACATATACTGTTATTTACAATCATCTATCATCCCTGTTAAATACTAATTAATCTCAGCGAAGGGCATGGTTGTAGTCATGAAAATGAAAATTTTTGTAGATGAAGTGAGACAAATACTTTGAAGCTGCAAAGCAAAGTACTGCTAGAGAGACCACGGTAGTTCTTGCGGCAGCTGACATCACATTCTGCTTGGTTGCAGCAACAATCCCAATTGAGACAATAGCGATGACCTGCAGTATGACCTCGAGGGCATTGAGACCCTTATATGCAGCATTGCAACTGCTGCAGTTCACCACATGGGACCAGTACCTGCAAAAGTTATCAAGAAATTGCCTTGAACTCACAAAATTTATCAAAAATATCACAAAATGGACTGGTCTTAATCGTCAAAAGTATGGTTTTGTGATGTCCATGGCATGGCACACACTAAAATTAGTAGTTAGACTGATGCATGAAGCCTCATTTTTATCTGTACTCGTGTTACCTGTCCATCAACTGCTCTCTCGGTGGTGTTGGTGGAAGTGTCCCATCGAATCTCCCTTTCCAGTCAACTTGACCACCAGCATATTTCTTTAACCACCTTCTGAAACCAACCACAAAGGCGTCGGCTTTTGTTGGCAAAAAACAGGCTTTCCCCCAATTGGCGGAGCCAAAATCCATTATCTTACGCTCCTACAAATAACAAAACAAAGAGAGAGGTGATACTACAGAAATGTAGAAATAGGTATCCCCAAGGCTCCAACATGTTATGGAGCATTTTGTTTTTGGTGCTACTGCTATATGGTTAATTACTAGAAGCAACAGAAAAGGCTGATTCAGTTCTCTTATATATCATTGTAGGAGAGAAGAACTTTTAAGTAAAAACTTAAATGGTCTACTGAGAAGAAAGCATAGGCATCCATAGATCTGTGGTGTTACTTCACATTCATTATAATGAAAATGCAATTGAGCTGACAAGATCTTTGAGAAGTTTGAAACCCAAGTTTGAGAATATATCTTAACAGCAGTCCAGCTGGTATATTCCCTATGCAAGGTGATAAAAGATGCAAATGATAGGTGCACAAATCTTGAAAAAGCTTCAAAGAACTACTAGGAATGAGTTACAATAAAACCAAAAGCTACTCCATGTGATATGAGGTGGAGAAATGAGAGCAGCCAGTTAATGCAATTCAAAATTATCTATTGGCAAACTGGATAGAAAATCATCTTTCCAGACAGAGATAGGAATCACCTCAACGTGAAGCAGATATAAATCTGAATCCAGAATAAGATTTTGTCCAATATGAAAAAACCATCGTGGAATAATTTTATCCATCCAAATTCCGAAGTTTCTTGGGAAAGTCCATATCAATCTGCTATTCCCTGGACTAACTGGAACACAAATAAAAATCAAAGCCATTCTCCGTTGCTTCGACTTCTGCACCAGTTAACATGTATACGGATAAGAAACTGGAAAAGATCTAAAACTTTAAAAGAGTGCCAAATCATCATCTATCAACTTTTGATAACAAAATTATTGACCTTTACCTTTTTCTCTTCTGCTGATGATGCCGATCCATTGCCTTGATCCGCTACAGGATCAGAATAAGCGTAAAAAATACAAGGTGCAATAAATTTACTACCACCCCACTCCTGCTTTCCGATGAAACCATCTTTGTCAAAGTTCTTAATACTCAATTCAATTGGTCTACCCCCTTCTCTGTCGACCTTCACTGTGAAGCAGATTTTGAAAATGAATTTTTATTTATAACAAGAATGGAATTGACTTCAAATACAGTTTGTCTGGATGGTCGTATCTACCTTTGGGTTTTTGAGTTCGCATGATTCCATAATGCGCGTAAGGAACATGAGAAGGGTCCATAAGATTTTCCACCAAGACCTCATACCTGAAATGCAATTAACTTAGAAGAACTTAAAAAAAAAGTTGGTTTACTTACATCAAAGTTCACAGTTCCTACTTAAGGATTCTTGCCAAATAGTAATAGGCAACAAGTTTATCATGACAATACAAAAAACGTTCCTTTTCGAGAAAGGAAAATTATCCATTATGTTAAGGATATGCAAGTCTTGGAAAAAAGACCACTATAATTTCAAGTGTGTGCAAGTGAAAAATGGAAGATTAGTTCTTTGCATACCCATAAGGAATTTCTCGATTTCCCATCGACTTTGTATAAGAGGGGTCATCCAGTTCTGGGAGGTAAGGGGGTTTCTTAGTCAGAATAATATCTTTGTACTGAGGATTAGCGTTTGGCCAAAACCACACAATGTCATGGTGCAGAGTACTTGGATAAACTACAGCACATGCCTGCTTGAATGTGTGAACCTGCATAATTCAATGAAAATGCTAGTGAAAATTAAATTTTAGCCAGAAACTACGATTTTTTATTGAACACAGATCATAATTACCATATACATCGCCAAAATAAAGGACACAATCAAAGCCAACTTTATACTGTCAAATTGAAACTTCTCCTCTTCAATTTCTCTCACAAAAAGAGAGAGAGACAGAGAAACAGAGAATCTTGGGACTTAAGCTCATTAAATGTATGACTTCTTCTTTTGCTCTTAAAATTCACCAATGTTAAATCTTTTTTAGACTTTAGCCTTTCTTTTCCTTTCTCTCTTTTTGTAATACCAATCTTGAAGTTCAATAACGGCAATTAAACTTTCCTATATTCAGAATGAAGAGATGGAGAATATAACATTGCTATGCCTAGCTTCCTTCTTTTACAAAAAAGCAATAATGTGACAGAAGAATATATTTTAGCAAAACCAGATAAGATAGAAGTGAACCCACTTGTTACAACCATCGAAGCAAAGAACAGGTTAAAACATTCCTTGTTAGTTTATATTTTCAAAAATCATTTTCTTGTTTTGCACATTTTCCAAACCATTTTCAAATTATAATACCAAACGCATAGATTTAGATAAATATCAAAATCGTTGCTTAAAACATCAAAACTCACAATTCACTTTTCAAATTCTTTTGAAAATAAAAACACGAAATCCATAACCAAACTAGATGAATCATAAAATGAAACTAAAATAATTAAAATTATAACAATCAACTATGAAAAATTCAAAGTAAAATATTGACAGATATTGAGCCTTCAAAAAAAAAAGACTTGATTACCGGAGGGCCATCAGGAGGTGCTTGAGGGATGAATTTGCAGTCACCAGAGCCATTGAAACACCAGCCATGGTATACACACTGCAGCCTTCCCCATTGATCAATCCTTCCTTCAGACAAGGGAGCCAATCTGTGAGGACAAGCGTCAGCAAACACTCTCCATGCACTCTCATTCCTGTCCCACCAAACAACCACGTCAAGTCCCAAAACCTTCTTTGCATGTGGCACTCTCTTGTCCAAATCACACACTGGCATCACCGGGTACCACTGCGCATACCAGTCAAACTTCTCCTCCTGTGCATCAGCTTCCACCTGTGGCGCAGCTGGCTTCACGCTTCCTGCTGGAGCTGTTGCTGATGGTGATGAAGATGAAGACAAGGTGGTGAACAGCTTGCATGATCGTGACGTGTTTTGATTATTAAATTGAAAATTCAAGAGCTTGGGGGGATTGGTGAAGAGGGTTTTGAAAATCGTTGGTTGGTTGTGAAATGTTGATAAGGAGGACAAGCTGAGAGCTTCCATGATGCTCCAGTTTTTGACAGTGCAAAGTCGAAACTGGAGAAGAAGAAGAGATGCCAAAGAGAGAGTCAAATTTGAGGCTGTGATTGCAAAGAGTTAAAATGTGGGACATGACACTGATTGCAAGTGTGCAATGGACGTGAGCTCTGAGGCTCTAAATTGTCCAACAAGACATGAGAGGGAAAGAAAACTAGAAAGGGGTTTTGGCTGTTTTGTTTGGTTGAAAAAAAAATTTTGCATGGAGACAAGAAAATTTCTGCATGAATGGATTTTCTTTTTTTTTTTTCTTTTTTTTTATGTGGCTTGAATAATCTTTTNCATGAATGGATTTTCTTTTTTTTTTTTTCATTTTTTTTATGTGGCTTGAATAATCTTTTTTTATTTATTTCAAATTATCAAGAACAGGGGTTACATTAATTTGTTAATTTTTTTAATAGGGATTTGTTAAGTTGATAATAATTTATGAAATTAATAACAAATTAGAATCTAATTATAGTAGTTATTGATCTAACAATATTATCGGATCAATTAATTATAAAATAAATCTTATAAATTAAGATTACAAATTTAGAGAATAATTTAAAAATTAAATATTAAAAGTTTATAAGAGAATTTTTACTATTTCAATTTTAAAGTGGGTTATCAAATATCTTAATCGATATGACTTTAAAAATAAGTGATTATTTTTTAAGTTAGCCTTAATGTATTTGCCTTTAGCAACACATTGAAGGGAACATATATCATTTTGCAAGATCAATTTGTGGAATATGGTTTGCGTGAGCCCCTCTCATACTCCCACACAAGTTAAATCGTAGAGCACCAGCCACCAGACAAGAAGCTGTCCTGCAGGCCACCGTCACTTTTTTCCTCAATTGGATACGGAGATGCAGCATCTCAATGTCCTAAACTTAGTATACATACACTTGCCAAAAGCTGCTTATCAGATTTTTGACCAAATCTTTAAAGATTTAAATGCACAATTCATTCATGCATCTATCTTATCGAAATGATTTTATCATATATGTATGTTTCTTCTGATTTCCAATACCTTCTCTACAGACACAATAAGTTACTGGAAATCATAAACTATGATCATTTTGGAACATGAAATGAGGGTAGCTAAACAGTTTACTGCGAAAATGTAGATAACAATTAAACTTGTGATTTAGAAGTTAAGAGTGCCTACATTGTACAAAATTCATACATTTCAATCCGGAGTTCAATCTTGCAAAAACATTGAACTTCTGAAGATTTCTGGACTCTCACAACAAAAACTTGGGGTGAGGAGGCTGACACAGTTAGTACATCTTTCTATTCAAAGTCACTTTCTTCAAACAATCTCAGTTAAGACTCTCTTCCATCTCTTTTCCTCTAAAAGCAATTTTTGATGGGGGCCTATCCACTGAAAATGCACCTTCTAATACCTTAACCACTTCGCCGATGGAAGGCCGTAAGAAAGTCTGGTTTTGCATACACCACAAGGCTATTCTCACAGCTCTTTCTACTCTTTCAGACTCCTTGCTGCCCTCCAATTTCAGTTCTTCGTTCATCTTGTTAACTAAATCGTGCAGATTACTTCGCACAATGTCCCTCTTGCATGTTATAATTTGCAGCAACATTTCCCCAAACAAGTAAATATCTCTCTCTGATAGAGACTCCGAAGAAGAAGCAGCCTCCTTTCCGAGTAAGCTTCTAAAACCAAAATCTGTCAGTTTAGGAACCAACTTTTCATCAAGCAAGACATTTTCAAGCTTCAAGTTCCCATGAGCAACACATGTTTGACACTCCAAGTGCAAGTAAGCAAGGGCTCGTGCAACTCCAAGAGCGATATCAAGCCTCTGCTGCCAATTCTCTTCATTTTGGACCTGCTCCGAGCTAAATAACCAGTTATCAAGAGAACCATTTGGAACATACTCATATAGTAGAATCATTTGGTTAGACTCAAAACAGAAGCCCTTTACAGACACAAGATTCCGGTGGTGCATTGCACCCAAGGTAGAAACTGCCATTCTGAAATCCTTTTCGGTTGCTGCATCATTCAACACCTTAGCAATGACTGGCATTTTGTTGGGAAGTAAACCTTTATAAACAGAGGGACCAAGTTTATTCTCAAAGTTGGAAGTCAGCTCTACTACCTCTTCATAGGACAGTCTGATGAGAACACTATAATGTGGGTTCATTTGAGCATCCTTCCCAAAAGGGATTCTTGTACGAGCCTTAATTTGCCTTCTCCGATAAATAAACCAAAACACAAACATCTCAACACTCAGAAAACCAAAGCCTGTCACCAAAACTATCAAGGCAATAGCTCCCACAAATTTTTTACTGTCAACCCCATGATCAGCAAGTCCTGTAGAAGGGAGAGGAATCGGCTTGCCATTACTGTGTGGATTAAATCCTTGAGCAGAAACTGCCTGAGGGACTAAACACACCTTTAGAAATGAAGTTGCAGGAGTAGATGGGTTCCTATATCCACTAATAAAACTGGTCCTTTTGATTGTGCAAACTCCCGAGCCATCATTCTTAGAAGTTACTGCAATGCAAGTAGAATCATTGGAGCAGTACTCTTTACAGGCTTCCTCGTTTAGCATCATATCAACATCTAGCGGAGGATAAAGACCATAAAGGACTGTCTGCTTCAGAACCATCATGCTTGTATTCATTCTGCAGTTACCCAAATCCACCATTTTTCTGCACCCAGAACTAGCCATATCCACAGCAGGAAGTTTATTTCCCCAATTTAGAGAATCCTCATATAGACAATCACAAATAGGTCCTGCGGAATTGTAACCACATAAGCTATACAAACCACAAGAACCAAACACATCGCACTGGTTTTCAACCGCTTGCCACACTATCTTCCATGCATAAACTGCTTTGTTCCACGAGTAAATTCTCAGATTCCCATCTGAATCAATCCTAAGATGTCTCAAACCCACAGAAGGGTCTTCCAAATCCTTACTTGATATGCACCAAATGGTTTTATTACTGTCATCAAATAGCCCCAGAACACCACTAGAATCAAATCTTGCTTCCTTGATAACACCACCACCATAGGAGCTCAAATGAGTCCTCCAGTATGTGACATTGCTTTCCCACATAAGGGCAAGCTCACCAGAGCGGCGTATCACAAAATTATAGTAACTGGTGATAGATTTTGTTGAAGGGGCTCTTAGAGTTTGAGGGAAATGGAAAGACTGGCCTGGAAGGAGGGTGTTTGTAGGGCTATTAAAGCTCTCCCAAACCACATTATCACCACTACCAATTAACACTAGGTTACCACTGTTCAAAAGAGTAGCTTTTTGAACACCTAAACCAGATGTATTACTACTCCAAACAATCAAACCACTAGGGTTTTCAAACAAAATCATCCTCCCATCCATGTTAAGTCTAACAGTGGAGTTCTCAGACACCCTGAGACCACCACCAACCGTCCAAATAGGCATGTTTGCAACTTTATCACCTAAGTTGTACCGTATACCCACAGCATACCCATCACTAAAACCATCTTTTGAACTACCATCCAAGAAGCCAAATGCAAAGACTCCATTTTGGGACAGCCAAGTTTTACTTCTATCAAACCCTGAAATCTCAAAACCAAGAGGTACTGAAACCATATCATGCTCTTCACATATCCCACAAAATGCAAAACCCAGAAACAGAATAACAGACAATACAGAGCCAAACTTGGTAAAGCAAAAAACTTTGCAACTCTTACCTTGAAAATGATTGATGGGTCTCTCAGAGCTCAGCTGAGAAAGCCAGAATTGACACATTTCAGCAGAAAAAGTTGCAAACTTTGAGCATAAAAGGAGTGGGTAAGAACAGCAGAGAGTAGAGTAGAAGTAGTAAGAGATGAGGAGTGGTGTACAAAGAATATTTGAGGTGCAAATAAAGTCACGAGAGAGAATAGAGAGAAAAAGGAGGAAGAAAGGAGTGAATGTGAGTGGGTAACGGTTCACCTTTTGATACAAAGTGAGCGAATTTTGAATGTTGGGAACTACAATGAGGCGAGAATGATACAAAAATTGAGTCTTTTTGAGAGAACCTATGATGTTCTTTTCGTAGTTTTCTTCCACTAACTACAGTTCATGCATTTTATTTGAGAACTTTTGCTTTGCTTTCTCTTCCTCCTCCTTTTCACTCCATTCCTTTCTTTCACTTTCACCATGCCACCATCCATACCATAGCTCCAATATCACTCCAACCAAAATTGGTGTAAAAAATATATATATATATTTTCAAAAATCATCACTTTCTTTTTTGACCTTTCTAAAAGTCATCAACAACTTTTCTTTTCAACACAATTTTTCAAACCATTTGTTGATGGAAGAGAAAGGTAAAGTTATAAAATAAATCTCTCCATAACTAATACTCATTAATAAAAATATTTTGTCTATTAAGGAAATCAAGAGAAAATTGGTAAAAAAATTTTACTCAATTTTCTATGATATTAAAACAAAATATGAGGACACCTGATAAAATAAATAATTATCATCGACCTTCTCTACCTTTTATCTTAATACCATTCATATGAGACTTTTTTCATTTTTTTTCTGTCATTTTTGAATTTTTTTAAAATCTCCTCTCAAGTCTTTCCGTTAAAGATTCTGTTAGTCAATCAAATGATGTAAGGGTGGTCTTTGTTGGATACAATAAATAAAAAATTATAATACCTCTATTTGTCTTCTTATATTTAATATGATTATGTTATAAAATAGTAATAATTTAATGAAAATAAAATATAAATAAATATGTAAACATAAAAATAAATAAAAACCATCTAAACATAAATTTTTAAAAATAATATTGTTAATAAAATATTATATAATAAATAAAAACAAACATAAAATTTTAAAAATAATAGTGTCAATAAAATATTATATAATAAGTCAAAAAAATAATTTTTCATTTTTAAAAAAATGCATAATCTTTTTCAATTTAAACCAACCAATCAAGCTAAAAATTTAATCAAAATTTAGTTGCATCACCAACACTCACCATAAACATAAAATAAATAATTTTTTAAATAATAATTTTTAGAATAAAAGAAATGAATAAACAGAACAAAAAATCCAACATAAAAAACAATCAAGTACAAAAATGGTTGAATTTTACCTTGAAAATATATTTTTATCTTTCTTTTTTTTTTAATATTTTGTTTGTGACATTAGTAATTTATTTGTATATGATTGTTTTTTATACTAGATTTTTTATTTTGTTATTCAATTGTTTTATTTAAATTTTTTTCTAATAATTATTATTTATTTTATGTTTATAGTGAGTGTTAGTAGCATAACCAAATTTTGATTAAATTTTAGCTTGATTGGTTGGTTTAGATTGAAGGAGATTATGCATTTTTTTTTAAATGGAGAATGAATTTTTGTACTTATTATATAATATTTTATTGATAATATTATTTTTAATAACTTATGTTTGAATGATATTTATTTATTTTTATGCTTACATATTTATTCATACTTTGTTTTCATTAAATTATTAATTTTTTATAACATAATTATATGAAATATAAGAAAACAAATAAAGGTATTGTAACTTTCATTTTTTTTGCAATTAAGAAATATCAATTTGTCCTTACAGTATTCAATTGACTAACGGAATCTTTAACTAAAGAATATGAGATTTTTTAAAAACTTACGGATAGCATAAGAAAAAATGACAAAAATTCTATGAGTGATATTAAAGCAAAATGTAGAGGTGAGTGGTGATAATTACTCCTAATAAAATTAACTAAAATATACTATATATTACTTGAAAGGTATATTTACTTTGAGCCTCCTAAAGAATACATTGAAAACATCAATATTTCTCTTGATCTAAAATAAATACTAACCACCCAAAAGATAACGTCCGTTATAACAATTGAAGGGTAAAAACATCATTTGACAAAAACTTTCTCTTGTTTTTGCCAAATAGAAAAAGAAGAAGAATGGTACTCTCTCAGTTAAAATAAAGAAGTCTTTAACACGAGTTAAGTTTATATAGTCCAATTTAGTTTTAGATAAAGAGGGATGTTGACTCTTTTCAATGTATTTTTTGGGGCTAAAAAAATCGAGTAATTATCAATCACTACTCCTACCTTTTACTTAAATTTTATTCATATAGGACTTTTGCCATTTTTCTTTTTCACCATCCCTAATTTTTTTAAAAATCTTTTTTCAGGTCCTTCAATTACATTTTCTGTTAGTCAACATTTGTTGACTTTCATATTCTAACAACTTTACTATTTTACCCCTACTAACAAATATGAAAGGAGACTAATTTTTAAAGGATAAAATTGAGTGAAATGATCAAATTACCATTGGAATGAATGCCAATATTTCAACTAAGAGTTACAATATATAAATTGTGTTTTATTCATATTTAAAAATGGTAAATAATTTTTTTACTTATTATATAATATTTTATTGACAATATTATTTTTTCAAAAAATATATTTGGATGATTTTTTTTTTTTTATATTTACACATCTATTCATATTTTATCTTTACTAAATTATTAATATTTCATAACATAATTATTTAGAAAAAATTTTGACCCCCCTGTGGTTAGGCATAATTGGGCATCACCCCCCAAATTTCATCTTAATTATCACAAAACTTCTTGCTAATTTATTTTTTATTGAAATATCAAGTATATATCTATGCTAAATAACATTTACCACGCATGAGTCGATTAGCTTCCATGATTGGTAGAAACCTCTCCTTCATTAGTAGGTGATTTTGTGAGGATTCATGAAACCTGTTGGACAGAGGGGTTATTAATTTTTTAATATTAAAAAATATAAGAAGACAAATAAGGTATTACAAGAAGACAACTAAGAAATACTAATTTGCCCTTCCATCTATTGTTAACTGGCAGAAAATATTACTGAAGGACCTGAGGAGAGATTTTTCGAAAACTTAGGGATGGTGGAAAAGAAAAATGACAAAAGCTCCATATGAGTGGAATTTAAGCAAAATGTAGGGGTAGTGATTGATAATTACTCAAAAAAAATCCCTTATTTAAAATATAAGATAGATTCATATTTCTTATATTCAATAACAAAACAATCAGATCATCATAAAAGAAAGTTAAACAATTTTACCAACTTAGCAACTAATCACTTTCCATCATACCAATGGTAATTAAGATATGCTCCCTTAGAATGTTTATATTAATCTCACTCAACTTATTGTCCTCTTGGGTCCCAAAGTGCTTATAAGAGAAAAATTAATGAATATTTATCTGGCCCCCCAGATAAATTTTAAAAAAATTTTTAACCCTAGATTTTGTTAAACTAATACTTATCCTCTAAAAATATTAATTATCGCCCTAAAAATTAACAATTACCCCTAGAATAAGCGTTAGTTTAATAAAAATTTGGGATTAAATAATTGTTGAAATTTATCTGGGGGATAGTTGTAAGTTTCCCAAAAAATTAAGGCCCATCCACCCCACTAAAAGGGATACTATGTTTCAAGCAAGAAAGGGAATGGCATACATAACTTCAAACTTATATTACAATGGMTTAATGTCCAAGTGTTACCAAAAATAATAATAAATAAATTAGTAATTAAAAGTTAAATCCTTGTCCAAAAGGGAAGCTATTTGAAACAAAAAAAAAAAAAAAAGATAATTTATTTGTTGTCATAATTAGTAGGTTAATATAGGGATGGCAATCGGCATCCTAGAATGACAATTCAATTCTCATCTTTGATTTATTAATTTTGGGCACGAGTCGAGGATCCCAAAAAGTTTTATTGTTAAAATTAAAATTAAAATTTATATATTTAAAAAATTCATTCCAAATATGTGAAGAAAAGTTCAAAATACATGATTATGAGTCTGAAAATGTATAAACTCCATTCAATAAGTACCAATAACTAAAGTTAATACATGAAGAATAATTAATATTTTAATTTTTTTTTATAAATTCGGAAATCGGGCCGGTAACATCATCCCTGTCCCCGATCCGAAATAATTCGGGATGAAAATTCATCCAATCGCCATCTCGAACCCAAAATTTTACTCATATCCCGGCCCCGCAAGGGAAACGGGCTTGCAAGGGGGCGCGGGGCGGGGCATGATTTTCATCGCTTGGTTAATACTATCCACGAAAATTTAAAAAGTAGGAAGCAACAACCGGTTGCGGTGGGGAGCAGCATCTTTCTCTACTTTATCTGATTTTTGGAAATACATTCAAATTAGCTTCTGCATTTGGTTGCATTCCAAAGGACAAAAGCTAATGTTGATGACCTCTACCCATTAGCCTTTAGCCATTCTTGCATTTGCATCTGCGCATTTTTTGTTTGTTTCTCCTCTTTGGATTTACACTATTGATGTATTGCTTCCACCATCCCCCACCTGTGACTTGTACTGTACCTTCTTCTTTAATCAATGTCTGGACTTTACCCTTTTTCATGTTCAAATTTCAATCAAATCTTTGCATGTCCATTGCTGATCATTTGAGGCCTCTTCATAGCCCAAATGCATCTTGAGCCGCCATATCAGTCCATTTAAAAAATGCCAAAATAATATTTATAAGTCACACTCATCAATGAAGTTCCAAACATAGTTATACGTAATAAACGGCCTACTTTGTTTCACAAACATAATGTAATATTCTGTCAAATAAAAGTTCACTAGTTCAATTACAGTTTGTTGTTGTTGAAGAACATGATTACTTAGAATGCTCATTTGGTGTGCCTACCGCCATAACATGTTAGCAGATTTTACAGGTTTATTTACTTGCTCCAGAATCCAAAGCTTAAATGGAATCATGTAATCTTGTTCATTATCAGTACTAGATGTCGCCTCTGCAGATTCATAACCAGACTTTATGGGTATTTGACTGAGAAAGTGATAGCAACTTGGCCTCAAAACTGAACATATACTCTTCTCCATAGAAGATATTTAATGAGTTCAATAATATAAGAAAGAATGAAATGAGTATCTACTTTTGTATTGAAAGGGCATTAAAGCCACAAAATTTTCAAGATCTTCTCACAATTTGTATAATTGAAACAGTTTAAAAAAGAAAAAAATGTGTACATGATTGTAATTAAAAAGAATGAATTCCTAGTATCTTTTCTATTCACACAAAAGAATCGATCAATTAGTACTTAATTGTAAATGATTTGGTGATTCTTGTTCCCGCAATGGGGAGGATTGAGTTCTAGAAAGGTTAATGGTTCTTGTTAACAAATTTCTTCTTTCAGGCGATGACATATTTATAGCTGCGTCGAGAGTCATACCAGAAGACGTTGGTGAGTACACATTTGGGCTCACACAACCAGTGCTGTGAGGAGTACAGCATAACTTAGATTTAAAAAGGCAAGCACTTCTTGGAGACAAGTTCACCTTCTCCAAAGCTCGGAATTGGAGTTCAGATGGATAGTCCCTTACACAGCCTATACGGGGTCCTGCTCCAGTTGTCCATTTGCAAGACAACTGCCGCCCCAATTGATATGACTTTGTTCCTTTATGTGAATTAATCCTTTGGAGAATTGCTTCTTGAGGAATGCCTTTTTCTTCCTCTTCATCAGACTTTTGATTTGGATTCATATTGTTCTGTTCAGAAGCAAATGCGTCTTCTACAGAATGAGAACCATTTACTGGAGATTCCGCTGATAAGTTGTTGCTACTTGCCTCAACAGCTGGATTGTCACTATCCTGTCTCACAAACAATTCATTCCTTTTTGGTATTTCAAGATTAGCCAATTTCCTACTAAAACCATGGAACCCTTCTAAGTTGGGAAATTCCAATGAAGCAGGAGTTTTATGCTCCATTGAACCAGTTTTTTCTTCACTCAAGTCTTCAACATTGATCTCATCAGTCTCTAATCCATTAAGCGCCTGAGCCAGGTCATCTTCAGACGAGTGGTTCCTAATATGCATACTGCTTCTTTGTTTACCATGTACGCTTTCATATTCTTCAACTGGACTCATCTGAGCACACAAGAAAAGAGGTATTTTAGAATAAGCTCTTTTACTTCCATTTGTTTTGGAAATGTTGAAGCAACATAAAAGAGTTAATTGATGTCTTCATTTCTTACCTTGACATCTGTTAGATCAACATTGTTCTCCTCAAGGAATGAGACAAAGTCCTTAAAATTTTCTTCTGTAGGCCGATAATGACCACTGTGGGGCCAAACTGCCTGTTGAAAAGAGAACAAATTATCATCAGAGACCATGTCAGCATCCAAATACCACTACAGCAATGGTAAGTTGCAAAAAAAAAAAAAAAGAACAAATCAACAAATTATGCTATGGTTATACCTTAAGTTTCCCATTTTCTATAACTAATCTCCCAGCAGCTGTTGTGGCTCCTCCAGCCAAAAAACTAGAATGCTGGAATGTCCCTTTCTTCTTTTTTCCAACGTACAATGTCTTTGATGTGCTAAGGACGAAAATCCACTTAGCTTCGATCTCCCCAAATGTGTGCAAGATTTCCCCAGATTGTTCAAAGAAGAATCTGCCATCCTTCACAACAACTTCATAGGCCTTCCTTTCCATCTATAGACAAGAAGAAAATTATCAGTAAAGCTTTAAGATGATATTAGATATTGTAGAGGCTCCAAGCATCCAACCCAAAAGGCTAACCTGATAGGTGGAGCAAAAACCTCTTTATAAATCCCAAGACTCCCCTAAATGTGAGACTCAACAATCTCTTCTTGGACAAGGGTCCCTTGGCGCAAGGCTGAACGCCGACCCCTCATCCGAAACCGAGACTGCATCATATTGCTGTACTCAGTTTGGATTTGATACCACTTATAGAGGCCCCAGGTGTCCAACCCAAAAAATTAACTTGTTAGGTGGAGTGACCAACCTCTTTAAAAATCCTGAGACCCCCTTTAACCATCTAATATGGAACTCAACAAATATCATAATATGAATAACCAAGAAGAGAAATAGAGGCTTACAGGACCAAGATACTTGATGCACTGCAGGTGAAGCTTGGCTCGAGGGCATTTATCAACAAGATTTACTTCCTTCCCTTCCCCTATATCCAGCCTGCAATGTCAATACAAGTATATTTACTATTAATTATTGACATCTGGAACAGTAATCTTATTTGCAAAGATAAAATCTTTTGGTTTAAGAGTATTACCAATAAAAGAATGGTTCTCTGCTCTTACTATGAAGCCATTTCTCATAATAGAAGTGTAGATTATGTCCATATCGATGCCGTGGATCAATCTGTTTAACATGAATTATAAAAAATTGAAATCAGTAATGACCAAAATAAAAACAATTATATATTAACTTTTATTGCAGACAAAATTCATGTTTATGCAGTTGACTTACCGCTTCGAGCCAGTGTTGTAATGCAAGTTTTCGAGCTTTGTCATTCTTTGATAAACCTTTACCAACCTGGAAAATCAAAGAAATAATTAGATGCCACAAACAAATCATAATTTGTATGGAAATCACTTGTCCATCTATCAGAAATTTACCTTGGCAGCTCTGTTTTTGGCTCTTGACCAACGTGAAATGGCAGTTTCATGTTTCTCCATATCAAAGAATGATATAGAACTCCGCTTGAGTTCGGCAAAATCTAAGAGCTTCCACCTACAAACGGTAGAAATATTTGCATTAGAAACGGGTAAAAAAACATATAACAATGTCAAAAAAGCAGGATTATCACCAAAAAAAAAAAGGGTCAATCACACACACCAGCTCTGCTCAACAAGAACTGCACAATCTGCTAGCTTTCTTCTGGTTCGGAAGCTTTTGTACACTTTCTGCAATTTTATTGCAGCTTGATGTTTGGGATTGTTGGGATCCAAAAGTGGTAATTGCCGTAATACCTCCATAGATTTAGCTGAAATTGGAGATTGAATATCTATTTCGCTACTCTTTTCTCGGATTAATGTACTGGACTCATCCTTTTGTTTTTCTGACAAAGATGATGTACGAGAGATGATTGCCTCCAATTCACTCTGTTTAAAGCTAACAGATCCTTCTATTATCATCTTTCCAGGACCTAAGGATTTCAAAATTGTGGGTTCCATATCTTCACTTTTGAAACTAACAGATCGAACTGGAGTTTTCACTTCCTCATCTCCAAAACTAATGGATTTTACTATGACTGATTCTAAACCAGTTTCCACATCACTGTACTCAGAAAATGGGCAGGAGTAAAGAACTCCCATTTCCACTGTTCTGGTCTGGATTCCTGCAAAACCAAACCAATACACAAAAGTTAATATCACAAAACCCAAAAGTTAAAACATCATAAGGAAGCTGTTTTCTACATAAACTGCAACAGAAACAACAGAAACTGTTCCTAGCAATCAAAACTAGATCAATTTTCATATGAAAAATCCCATCAAGAAACCAAACTCGATTGTACAAAACCTTTTTGCTTATCAAAGATATGAGAAACCAAGAGGCTTCTAAGCAACTAGAACCAATAAAACAAATCCCAAAAGACCCATTTCTCTTCATAGCATTGTATACACAGTAAAAACACGTATATGAGAAGTTGCGGCAAGCTAATGTTGCCATTAAACAAGCCAATTGATTCACAACACTTCAAAACATGTAGAAACCATTTTAACATAAACAAATGCAGATTTACTTGATCAAACAAACCCATATACAAAGAGCTTGGATCTAAAATACCCTTTGCTCAAAAATCATTCCTTGAAACAAAAAGAAATTTAAAAAAAAAAAAAAAAAAACCCATTACCTTCCATTCTATTTTCTCTCAAGATCAAAAACAAAAACGACAAACCAGGCAGACCCTTTTAGAAATAAAACAACACAACAATAATGCAGAAAAACAAAGAAGCAAAAGCACTATTTACCATTTCCATTGGCAGCTCCCCATTAAACACACAACACAACACAAGAATGAAAAAACAGCAAAGTAAAGAAAAAGAAAGTAGAGAAAGCAAAGCAAAATAAAAGAAAAAGGAGGGATATAGCATGCATTATACCTTGATTTGAGGAGTGCAGGTTGGATATTATTAGCAAACGAATGAATTGCGCAGAGTGAAAGGTTTTGAAAGCTTTTGGTTGGTAGATTTTGGTGGTGCACTGAAGCAAAAAAAAAAAACAAAAGCTACCCTTTGTTAACCTCGTCGTTTGATCGAATGAGAGTTGTTGAAGTATGAGATTCTTTTATAGGGACATGGACAGACATCACATTCGCAAAGTAAATGAAAGCTTCTAGCTTCGAAACAGGAAAAAAGAGAGAGAAGAGTGGTACAAAGTGTTGTTTTTTCTAATTTCCTAAACACGTGGAGTGGACTATGCAAAAATATGAAATTTCCTCACAACAATTATTATTATTTTCTTTTATTTTTAATTTTTAAAAGTAATGTTTTAAGTATTTGTCATATATACACTGCCATTTACATTATCTTGCTAAAGCAAAAATAAAGAAATTATCTTGAAAGATGACTCAAAGATAAACAACTAATTTTAAGAAATTTTTACAAAATTTCTTTGAAGTCTACTTACAATTATATAGATATATGAATAGTTTTAAGAATATTACATATTAATATATGTCATTAAAACATTGTTTAGACTATAATTAAGAAAAGTAATATTATAGATACAAAGTCTGTAACCGAATTTCGTACCTCAACCTATGTGATATATGTGAATGATGAGATAAATTAAAAAAATCAAAATAATAAATACTGATATATTTGTCTTATTATTCATATGATACTATATAAAAATTGAGATATAAACTTGGAATACAAGTTTTATACCCATAATATAATTCTCTCGTAATATCATTAGTTTATTCGGGTTAGATCACCATATATTTGCATTAAAAAAATTTGTAAAAAGAGTTTTGAAACTTGATTAGTGACTTGGTCAAGAGTTTACAATATCTAGTAACATGGGTCAGCCTAGCAAAGTGGATAATTATTTGGTAATTTTACTTATACGGTTAGACAAGAAGGTGACACGAAGAGAAATAATAAATTAATTTGATCGAGGTTTAGTTGGTAGTTGAAAAATGTTCGTGTACTCGTAAACTTCCTGTTCAAGCAAAGGCTAGCAAGCCAAGTTACATTTGAACAACGTTCTTGGAATTCTTTCTCTTAGTCTCATATTCAAGACTAGAAATATATCAATTTTCAATACTTCAAAGTCATGGTCAAATCCTAATTACTTGCATAAAAATTTTAACTGAAATTTATTTACTTAGACTTATTCTTGTACCGCAATTGCTTATGTCACTCCATAGCTCTATTGATCTTCACTTTGAAGCTTCCTTCTTTAGTAATTAAAACTAATTAAATCTAGATTATGAAAGAATTAGTCTACTAATTACTATATTATCTCTTTCGAACATACATAGTTTTTACCTATATCATACAATATTTAAGACGTCAACCTAACACTCTTCGAAACACATTAAGATCATTATACGGATTTTTTTTTTTTTTTTTTTGGTTATTAGAAGACTTATTGGTGGGATGATTTAGATGCACAGGTGGAGTGATTTGGATGGATTGTGGATTGTGAAGTGTGAATATTGGATACTGAATATTGAAGGTTCAAAGCCTTGGAAACTTCCATGAATTCTTCAGGAAAGACTCCCAAGTTGACTTCTTATTCTTACAAAATTAGATGGGATTTCTCTTGGCTTAATAACAACAAAAAGTGCTTGTTATTTTAATGTCTTATAATTATTTAAACAACATTAATTTTTAGCTACTTGTAATTATAGTTTAATTTGTATTTTAATACATGAATATTATCTGTCCAACACAAAATTGATCACAAAAATATTACATTTCTAATATAATATTGTGGGTTGATATTTGGAGGATTGGAGTGCATGAATTTGTTGAGAGCTGGCTAGACACTTTTATATATGTTGAATTATTAAATTATAATTTTTCTCAATTGACCCACTTCACTTCACTTCACATCTCTATTAATGTTATTATGTTCGTTTATGATTTATTGGATTGGAATAACCTATTTTTGATTAATGATTTCAGATCATTCTTATCAAAATATGTACAGATTCAATAAATTTCAAGAGAAATAATCAAACCTATTTGCCCATAAACATCGAAAATTGTTGTTTTCACATAAATATTAACTGGACCACATTTTGATACTATATATTGAAACGGGACAATATCAAAAACTAACTTTGTGTTTTAATTTAATTTCATACGAAAAACGTGTTTGTCATTTTAATCAATTAGATCTCTGAAGTTTATTTATTTATTTTTTTTAACAACCGTCTATTTTAACCATAACAGATAAAGATAATATAAAGATTTCGTCTAAAAGAATTATTTTACAATCAAATAATTATAATAAATTAAAAAATTAAAAAATTTCTTAATTATGTATTTGGAATATAAAAATTATTTATTTATTATTTATTCTTTTTCTTAGGGCTAAAATTAAGGAAATTTTTTCAATAAAGATAAATATGTACTTTTAAGCTTTTGTTAGGGTTAATATAATGGTTGATTTAAAAAAAAAAAACTTCAGGGTCTAATTATTAAAATGGTAAATATTTTTTTTCGTTTTTGTATTATTTATATTGTTCTATATTCAAACTCTGTCTGTGTGTATGTGTGTGTGTGTGAAACTATGTGTCATAATATAACCCTTTACACTTCAATAGCTTAATAGTATATGGACCGACTATATGTGTACGTGTATTAAACAATATTATGCGCGTAGTTAGAAAGTAGAAATTATAAGTTAATAATTATAAAGAATTATATGTACATGGATGTGTCGGAAAGTTGCATAAACATTCAAAAAGCGAATTATTATTAAAGAAATAATTTTGTTTACTTGGACAGCTTGCTTCGTAGATTCTCGACGGATTCTTGACGGAGAAAGCTTCGACAAGAGGCTGTTCATGACGATGAAAAAAGTTATTTTACTGAGACAAGGATCGTGAGATGACGAGAATAAATGAATAATCACTTCACTTTTGAATGTTGATTATCAATAAATTAATTCAACTAAATCAACATCTAGAAGGCTAATAATGCTTTTTATTGCCGTTATTGTATAATATTAACCGACCCAGAAAAGCAAGTTTATTCGAAGACATTTGGTAATCAAATTGTAGGAAACTTTTGGAATTTTATTGAAAAGTTTTAGATAAGAATGATGCAATCATCACGTAATATTATCAATAAAAAGTTCGTATCCCAAGTTGATATGGTATCAGATGAATAGTAAGTTAAATAAATTAATATTTATTATTTTGATTTTTATATATGTCCCGTCAACTTTAAATACAAACTTTGTACTTATATAACATTACTCAAATTATTATTTATATCATAAGTATTCATATGTATTATTTAAATTGATTAATCTAATTAGTTTCAAATAAAAAGTTTAAGCTTAAAGAAAAATGTATTGAGAAAGATCTCATTCTTATTTAGTCGATTAATCTAAATAGTTTAAAAATAAATTGCATTTGAAAGAAAAACGGATTGAGATAGATCTCATTCTTATCAAATTACATATAAATAAGATGATTTCTCATATGATGAATGTTTAGAATTTATATTATGAAAAGAGACATTATTTTTGCCTACTCGAATTGAAAGGTGATGTAGAGTCAACCTATTTCTGACATCGAATCAATAGTTAACGTATTCATCATAGTTAGAAACTCCAACTCTGTATCAAGGTCATTATCATCGATAACGTCGCTACCATACATACCGTCTTAATAGTAATAAACATTTAACAAACTAATTTTGATATAGATACATGTATTGATATTTATTTGTATTATATGATTTTTCAATAATTCATTACAATGCCAACACATTAAAAAAAAAAAAAATTGATTGTATTATTCATATACAAATAGTGAGATAATAATTATTATAAAAGAAAAACATAGTAATTATCATTGGGGTCGGAGGGGCATCACCTAACTTTCTTCCAGATTAAAAACAAGACACTTTTTGAAAATGCAGAACCTCTCGATAGTTTTGTTTGAAGCCAAGCCATCAAAGTCAAACCCTAAAAGAACAATATTATTATTAAATACATATTAATTAATTAATTTTAAAAAAATAAAAAATAAAATAAAGAAAGAAAGAAAGAGAGACAAAGCTTGCTTTGTCACTTACAACTGTCAATTTCAGATCTCCATGCAAGTATGTAAGGTAGAGAGATGGGTACTTTGAACCGTACAATAGTATGAGAAAGGAAACTGCGGTAGCTGGGTTCTTCAATCTCCACGTGTCAGCTGTCTATTCAACCACGTCCACGTGGTGTTGCCTGTTATGGGGTATACAGTCATACCTAACACGCAGATACTTAAATCCCTTGACAGAAGCTGCTCCTCCTCCTAATTGTAAACTAATTAGGGTAAGATCATTAATCAGAAAAAGTAACTTTATAAAGCATTTTCAATTACATTTCTACGAGAAAATCATTGGATAGAACAATATGAATTAATGAATATATATCATTTAACGGTCAATAGAATAATCTTAAGATTAGCGTTAATGTGTTTAATATTTTATAATATTTTTCGAAGATTATATACCAAATTTAATTAATTAAATTATTTTAACCTTGCTTTCAAGAAATTCTAATAATTAAATTATTTTTTGGATGTATTTAATCTTTAAATATAAAATCTTCGAAAACTTAATATGTGTTATCGAGACATCGCTATAGCACTACCCATTTCATTATCATAAAAATGAATGAAATAATGTGTCATAAGGGAAACGGCGTGTCGTTTGAGGGGGATCTATGAGTGGTGAGGAGGAGAAGGAAGTAAAAAAAGTGTAAAGGATAGCATAACCGGCACATAAGAGCTGGAGAGCACGCGGGCAAATAAAATAATGCCAGCTGTCTGCCGTTTTCCTGTGAGCCAAAGTGCGGCAACAAAACTCCGTGAAACAACGCGCATTGCAGCACCGACGACAGAGAGAGCGCATGTGCACAGTATGGTGTACTGTTGCGGTGCACGGTATACTAAGCGCAGACAAAAATTAGTCAGCGGAAAAATTTTGCCTTTGTTGACTTGACACTTGTTGGATTTGCCTTGCCTTTTGATTCCCACGTTAATCCCCACTTTTCAGTGCCGCAGCCGTTCCCCTCTTCCCTTGATAAGGAAAATATAATTTACACCCTCTCTTATTTGGATTTACTTCGAATACATCCCCTCACCAATTAAGACATAGCTTAAAACCTATTAAAAAGATAAATAATAAAAGTAATATATTACATATACAATGAATTCATAATACATAATTCATACAACGAGATACTATTATTGAGGAGTTAATAATTGTTACGGAGGAGATCTTTTGACATAAAGTTTTAACAATAAATCTCAATATAAATTTTTAGTTATTGATCTCATCAAATCAAATTTAAAGTTAAAATTTTAAATTTAATGATGTCAACTAATCAATTATCTCAATCATTAAATTATGTAAATTATATGACTAAAAAATTGTGTCAGTTTTGAATTAAAAAATTTATGTCAAAAGATCTTCTCCTATAATTATATTGTATGAATGGTTGCGTAATGTTTTAAAAATGTCTCTTAAATTGTTAGTACCTTGATGAGTGACGAATAAGGAGTTTCTTTGATATTTTTTTGAACTAAAGGGCGCTCGGAATAATCCTAAAATCTAGAGGAGTCTAAAAATGTTTGCCTAAAATGGAAAAATTAAAGTGGAAGAGATTATTCGAGTGTGGGTATGACAATCATTTTTTATATCACATGAGAATACACATGTAAATTTTGATGAATAAGAATTGAACTTTTATTAAACGTTTTACATAAACAGTTTATGTCTATATTTCTCTTTATTCCTAAATTTATAAATTAAATTTTAGATTATTAAATCCGTTAAAAAACGAAGAAAACTATTATGAACTAATCTAATTATAACTATTATACACCTAAGAAATAAGAGTTTCTTACTTTATGTATTCATGCTAATGAAGATTATAACAGGAAAATCAAAATGGATTAACTACAAGTCAAAGTATTTAAAGATATATCTACTGAAAATGTTTGGTAGCCAATAGCCATGCATGCCTTATAAGTTGGCTCAAATCTCCATATGTATGATCTTTCTTCTTTTGTTTACAAGATCCATGATCTTGAACAAAATATTTATGAAAATTATGGACCACCCCACCACAAAATATTGATGCCACCCTGGTTTGATTTGCCGACTCTCTCTAGCTCCAATTTTCTAGACAATTCAAGCACTGCTTTTCAACCAAATGCACAACAAGAAAACAAGAACGTTTTTCAAGGGTCAATGGTGGTGGAGTTTCTTGTTCCCGTTTCAGACCACTGTAGGGTGTCACCCAACTTACTTTTAATTTCTTCTTTATAGTTTGATCTTTAAATATTTAAAGAAGATTTTTATTATATTATATGTTTCTTGTATAATCTAAGGTAAATTTGGACTTTTGTCTATTGTGAAATATTATTCTTTAAAAAAAAATGAATTACCGTTTATTATATAAAAGATAAAATAATGTGATAAGTGATATGATAATATCATATTACGTGACATAATATTTGATATTATATATAGGATAATAAAAAAATTATGCTATTCTTATATATTTATAATGAGCCAAATTTAGAAATAGATGAATACAAAACGTATATCTTGCACAATCAAATTATATCTTGTATTGATTTTTTTTCTTTTCTTTTAGAACTAGTAATCAACAAGAGTCTTATTAGGATCATTTTATAATGATCACAAGTTTGAATTTGTCAATATTTTTTTTTTTTTGGTTTTCAGTGCAAATAGAAACTATTTTCAACCAAAATGACATAGAAAGAGCAACAAAAATGAAAATAAAAACGTTTTTCAAGGGTCAATATTGTTGAAGCTTAGCAATTAGAAGAAGAGTTGGTCGAGTTGGGAGCTAGCTTTTGACGGTATGAAATATGGGCTTACGCAACAAGGAAAAAGACTCCTAGCCATCACAATCATGTGTGATGACCCAGCAAAGAGGGTCCACTCTTTGACCCCTAAAGCACAAATAAACAAATCAAAACACTATCACTATCAACATCACTGCCACCCATCACCGTCCACCTGTTTCTCCAGATGGCACGGACGGTGGTAGTTGCATGAAAAGGTTAAACAGGGAGACCCACCAATGATGTAAAGTCTTGAACAAACACACACAGCTCAAGTGTTGCGTGGCAGTGCCGCCCAAAATTGACCTTATCTTGATGCTTTGCTTAGCTCGGGTAGGTGCTGCTCGGTGGTGGGTTTGCGCGTAGAATACGTAGGGCGCATGGGCATGGGCATGCAGTGCATTGACCTTTGATTTCTACATTATTTACTTGAATTGGAATTTTTAATTAAGGCATTAGATGAGGGATGAGACCTTTAAGTCTTTCCTCGTGGTGCTCACTTGACTTGTGTTGTATCCCTATAGATAGCTTTTTTGGTACCAATAAAATGAAATCTTTGTTTGAAGTCAATTCCAACGACCAGAAATCAAGCATCAATGTAATTAACCCATGATTTATTAATGGTAACGAGTAATTTAACGATGAATGATAAATATGATTAAATTCGAATATCTTGATTCTGGATTTGTTTTATTCTGAGGTGATATCATTCGTACCCAGTAACTTAAGTTTCTAATAATCTTTTCATTTCTATGCATGATTGTAATAAGAATATAACCATATATGTACTTTTGTTATTCAAAATACACAAATTTTGGAGTTTCTAACTCCATAATCACACAAGCAAATATTGCCAAATTTCAAACTTCAATTATGTACTATACTAATCTTTGTGTGTTGCATACACTTGATTGATGTACCCACAAAAATGGACCCAACACACTTTATTGCAAATAAATATTAATATATATATATAACCTCAAAAAGAGAGATAGATGGACCAACCCCTAGCTTCCTCTTTCGTTATGTAAGAACTTGTCAACAAAGCTTATTGAAGTTACCAACACTATATAAAGGACTTGTCAAAGAAGCAAGTTTTGGGTCATTTGTCAAAACATGCATACATGAGACAAAAGTGCAAGCAAAAAGAAAGAAAAGTTTATTAAAAACTTTAAACTAAGAAAAGGTCAAGTTTGTTCTTTAATATAATCATCATTATATCCTTTTATTTACTGTATCCCCAAATTCTTCATGTTAACAAATGACAAAAAGACCTTAACCTTATTAGTATTATTGCAAACATAATGCTACAAAGAAAGGCATGTAACCCAGACAAACTGTCATACCAAAGCCCTTCTTATCTTCTATATATTTAAGCTGATTTGAACAATCTGCTCATGCACTTGCATCAACTTAATTAATTTCCTGCTTTTGGGTCGAACATATAACATTACTTCTTAGAAGTTGCCTTACCAATTGTTTGTTTCTTGTGTCAACCAAACAAACCTCTCAGGGCTTGCTTAATCTACAAGTTGCAGGAGAAGTTACTGTGCTACTCCCCTCCCCCACGGCACAGCTTGCAATTGACTTGCTCTTCCTGAACAACTGTTTGACCCACAACAAGTATGAGAATTTATTTATTAACCTCTGGTTGACTTTAATGCTAAGCCAAATAAGGTTGACTTTGTTGATTGTAAAATGGTCGAGAAAATTGAATTGAAGTATAAGAGGTGTCCAAATTAATTTTCTATTGTTTCCTTGTAAATTGGTTATACTGGGAAAGTGCATGCCAGGAGAGATGTGAAACATGTGCAGCATATAAAACAATTTATTGCAGATAACATGTTCTCGGTAGTTGTTGAACTGATTATATTATTATACTGATAATAGGTTGATTTATTTTTTGAAACTACTACAAGTTTTAGAGGCCAAGTATAGTGTTAGAGTGATAATATTATCAATTTTATTGATTTGATACTGTAACAAGACTCATAATTTCAATAAAAAAAATCTAAATAATTAATAATGTAGCATGCATGTATGCATATTCATTCAAATAAAAATGACAAATTGGGCATGGACGATGATGGGAGAACACCTACAGCTATACAATTAAACAAAGCAGAAACATGTTTAGTACTTTGAGTGGTTGCACTAATTAGAATACTAATTATATTCTGATATATAATTATAATTAGGTTTTTGTAAGCCATTATAGGGATCCAAGAAAATCCCACTTGCAGCCTGATCAAAAGAATAATTGCAGAACAATTTGCTGAGAAATTAGTTATGTTTCTTATATATTTTCTCTTATTGTATGTAAACGTACTATGAGTGCTTCATATTCTAAAGAGAAAGCAGAAACATGTTTAGCACTTTCAGTGGTTGTACTAGTTAAATATTAATTATTATGTGTTCTGATATATGTAGGTTTATGCACCATTATAGAGATACCCACCAGCATAATTAGAAAATATGTAGTTTAAAAAAAAAAAAAATAATCAGTTCATCTTGTATACAATTTGTACACTTATAGCAGAGATTTGCATGTGGCACATGATGTTAATTACTATGTGCTCTCAATTTTAGATTTCATTTGCATTACAAGTTCCTAGCCTCTTTTTAATCCAATAATGGGGGAAATCAGAGTGAGAGAGCAAAAGGGTTTGCGAGAAATTAAAAAATAGAGCTTGAAGCTCACAAATGGGGTCAACACTAGTAATGACTGACATACCATACCTACTAAGGGAGCTGGCATTTGGCAATGGCATCTACTTGTATATCAGAAACCGCCAACCATCCATCTCCTCCTAATGGATAGCATTAAATTTTTTTTGGACTCATTATTTTATGTGCATGGCTCATCACGAGGTTGGAGGATGCTTCCGGAGTTGGTTGCTCAAAAAATTTAAAGCATAAACATCAAACATTTCAATGCCACTTTATCATAATCACTTGACAACTTCATATCTCATATCTCTCGTTCCCAAATTGAAAGAAAGTCAATTCTTAATAAATGTTGTGGTGTGGTGTGATGAGGTTGAGGATTGAGCTAGCTAGCACATGTGACCATTTCCACAGCAAAAACAAAGGAAAATGAAGGATGAAACTATAAACTATGAAGATATATAAAGCTGTCTTTCATTTGACAGCATGTCTTCTTGGATTCTGTACCGAAATCACAAACCAGAAAACAATTACTTGCAGCATTTCCCACATTTTGATTCAAGAAATAGAAGTGGACTTGGACTACTCCAATCCCTATTCACACCACATCATGAATTTGAAGCTCAGACAGTTTACTAGTACATCCATATGGTACTACGGAAGATCAGATCTGGCATTTAATTCTATACTTCTCTACCGCTCAGGGCATGGATCACATGCAAATCATAGACTATGTTCCTGATAAGTTCCAAGATTATCCAGCATGTAAGTCAGAATATTAGCTGGCTATGCTTTTGCCCTTATCAAACCCATGTTGCATTGTTGGGTTACAGACAAATAGTACTAGTATATGTGCAAACCTCGTTTATATCCTCACCTGAAATCCTAGAAGCTGGAGCTGCATATCTAACCCAACCCAGCAGAGTTTTTGCCCTTTTCGCATGTATGGGCCCTGACACTAGTTTGAACCTAATGTTCAAATGCTAGAGTTCTCATTGATGCATTACATGTAATGTACCTTGCTTTCAAATTATGTAGCATGAAAAGTCAAATTTGCTCAACTTAGAACATTGAATGTGAAACTTATAACAATAGGAGCTGTAACATGAATATGGTATTTTTAACATGTTATCGTTTTGTATTTAGGAGTCAAAAAATTTCATGTTAGGCATTGAGTTCTACTGGTACTTACAACCATATCATTAAACTATAACAATTACCAAATGGTTTTCATGCTTTGTTTCAGTGGAAGACATTCCAGCATACTATATATATTGTTATTTAACTTGCAAAATGCTGGAATGCTTCCACTGAAACAAGTCATAAATCTATCTGCTATAGTAAATACTAGCCGATATCACTACCAAACATGAAATTTATGACATCCAAATGCAAAATCATTACATGCCTTGTTTTAATGATTCTTAATGGAAATTTTTCAATAATTAATCACAATAATACATGCCTCGTTTCTCAATTTGTTTTCTTTTAAGAAGAGCTTGGTGGATTGAACAACTCTGTTCTAGTATATTTCCATTTTCTTTTCCTTTTCATCTTTTATGTTTAAAAATTTTAACCATTAGATTATGAATCTAAAGAGTAACCAGCAGTAAAAGGTAACTTTATACAGTATATCTTTCAGAAAGGAGAATAATTGCTCGATTAGTTGTATTTGTAGCCTGAAAGAGAAGTACAAGACAAAACGAAGAAACACACTTGCATTTCCTCCTAAGAAAATGAAAGATAGCCTACAGAAATGTTCATTTAAGCCCAGCAAGTACAAGATTTATGTACAATTGCTCGATTGGTATGTATAATCTATGGGTTAAAACCTGTAAACATAAAAGATAAAAAAGAAAAATCCAAATATATTAAGTATTGTGATCCAAAATTCCTTGCAGACAAAGATAATGTAGATCAAGATTGCACAAATTTTTACATTGTGCCTCTAATGCTACAAAGTGTCAAGTAAACTTGATACAAGTAGCAAGCAGGAACTAGACAACCAAAAGTATAGCAAGAAAAAGCTAAAGTGACTGCTATGCACAATGATCTCACAGTCACATAAATCAGTAAAATATGGCACCAAGACAGCTACATTTCGCCGCCAATATGTTAAGAACAGCAAGTTCTAATGAGATTCCCAATTATAGAGAATCATCAGACTCCTCAGAGTCACTTCTTTCAGGCGCCCCAGCATTCACTTCTGCCTCTGCAACATCTGGCTGCTTTGGTGCAGGTGTAGGTGAAAGTTTCTGAGTTGTATTGCGTGCATTCCCATCACCATCTTCCTCTTGCTCATTCACTTCAGGATGTAAACCATTCGGTCAAGGAAAAGTCAGAAGAGAACCATAACTTAAACATGCAAAACATTCAATCAAGAAATACTCCATATATATACTATGTAAAATCCCTTTAAAACACAAAACTCCACATTCATCTCATTACTAGTTAAAGTGTGCCACATTCAAGCAACAATGTGTGATCTACTATTCACCAAAAAGTCATTTTAAGTAAAAATTTATTTTTCAACATAATTATGTATCCAATCAATGCCTGTCCCTGACAATCACTATGCGATTATTCAACATTTTACAAAGGTCTAGGAACAAAGGGAACTTTGTCCAATGAGCCCAAGAAAAATGCTAGTTGATGCTTTCTTTAAACATGAACCCTAGATCAGGTTTCAGTTCGGCCCAATTAATAAACGATAAATTTATATGTCACCCTTTGCCTAAATTACTGCATGAAAATCAAACTTTTTAGCCAATAATTGAAATGGCATTCAATCAACCATTGGAATCTTCATTCTGTACTTTTAGCTACATATACAGTTTCAGAATTAATGAATTAAAATCTATGTCCTGTATTCTTAGCTACATCTACAGTTTTAAAAACCTATGAATTGCTTGAAGACAGTATTTCATGTATTTCCTGCTTAATGAGAATTCTGAAATTAGATGTATATCATTTAAGGATATCTGCATTTTCTATTGGTCCACCGGTCATGATGTTCACCAAATCTTTCTCAGCACGTTGTACAAGCTTAGGCTGCGAAAGGTGACAATAGCTATATTAGTAGAAAAAATTTGGAAAGTAAGGAACCAAAGGGAGTAAATAACAAAGAATTCACTAGAGCCACATCCACTTTGATGTCAACTTTGATTTTTTTCTTCTTTTTTTCTTTTTAACAAAGAAGATCATTGATCAACAAAATTTTGAAGGGTGTTAAGGCAATTTGTACATTTAGATCAGGCTCCCTCCGGAATCTTCGCTTTCGAGCATCCCTCATAGGAGGGGTGAGACCATGTCTGTACTCAACCACCTCTGGAGTAGAATCACCTGGTTCTCTAACCATAATCATCTGTAAAACAAGCAACAATTCATGTAATTGCATTACAAATGATGCGATCATGTTTATACTGACCAAAAAAGAAATTGCCACAAGGTACAGTACCTGACCAATGTCTTCAGTTTTGACCAGAGCACTGTCATCATAAGTTTTATATGACTCCACAACACCAGGAAGATCCAAGAGAGATAACGGGAAATGTTCATTGCCTATTATAAAAGTTCCGCTTCTCCCATTCTCTGTAAATATATATAACAAGTCCATGACATCGCAACATTAGGTGGAGCTTCTCTCGCCATTTACTAATGAATTGGCAGATTTTAAATCATTAATAAATTTTCAGTCATAGACCACTTTAAGTTAATCACCTCAATTGAGTCTTTTACAGTAAAATAAAAGAACCATATTAAGGTCCAAGCACATCAATTTGCTGCACATTTGAGGTTTTATAGTAGCATCTTTAAATTTATGGGTAAAACGCTAGGAATTCTATCTATAAATAAGGAAAATTACAGGAAACAATTTTAAAGAGAAGTGTTAAGTTAGCATAAGTACCAACGACATAAAAAATTTCATAGATGCCAGCACCAAGAGATTGACCTCTCACCAGAAAAAGACAAATCCAATGACTTCTCTTCATCAGAGGAAGCATTTTTGCTCAATTGGCGATCTATCAGCTCAGCAACCGAAGGTGGAACTCTAAGTATGAATTGCTCCTCCATCTATACCCACAAAAGTTATTCCTTTAATAAGCATTTAAAGATAAGTAACCTCACTCAATCAAAAGAAAAGTCAAAAATGCTACAGAACCTCTAAATTCTTCTCCTCAATCAACATGCATACATATATGTTACAAATATTCCTTCATGAACCATAAAGATAAAAATTATCAACGGGTTTATTTCATCAGTTCAAACAAATTGTAATTACAAAACATTGATTTTATAACCCAGAAATCATCCAACCGGCTTAGCAATTTCAAGTTCAAAACTGAAGCTCCCATTGAATCCTACACTTCTTGTTTTGATGCCCAGAAAAAGCTTGAACATTTAAATTTTTATTAATGTAAAGATTATAACATTAGCTAGCTAAATAACCATGCTAATAATCAAAACTATAGCTTGCTGATCCATGTCAACTATTATTGACTTATGCAACCAGCCTTTTAATTATATTGCTGCCTTGCCGGAAATGTACCCCATGATTTATTAAAGTGTGAAAACATGCTAATGGAATTCTCAAAAAGATATGTAAGCATATGAGATTGGATACTATCAAATGAATAAGTCAAATTAAATCTTTTTATTCCCCAATAGATCCTCATATGGTCATTAGTATACTAATATTATCAATATGCTATACATTGACCAATCCATTACATTCCCTACCTTTAATATAATGGCTGAAGATTACTAAAGGTACAGATACAAAACCAATATAAAATGGATATACTGTTGCTGTGACGATTCACACTTGACTTAATTAACCTCAATTTTACTTACTTTTATGACTAGCTTGGCTTTATATTCGTCTCACCATACAACATAGACATCTCCATGATCCACTCATTAACCTATACTGCTCCTCCGCTATATATTCTGACGTAGTACCGGATAATCAACAATTAAGAAAGAATAAGAGCTCTACGCGCAAATTAGCAAGTCCATCTAAAAATTAAAAATGGAGTTGTGTAAACATAAAAAATGGTGACTTATTCAACAAATTATATATAATTTTCTTATTTTTCAACAAATTATATTGCTGCCTAGACATCAAACACTACAATTACACCGTTAAATAACTAAAAGCTTAAAAATCGACACTAATTAAAAAAAAAAGAGCCAGCTGGGCATTCTATCAAACAGCTTAAATACAATTCCTGAACATACCCAGAGAACCAAAAAAGCCAAATACAAAAAAAAAAAAAAAAAAAAAAAAAAAAAAAAAAAC
>JANLJB010005572.1:2626-21490 GCA_026212285.1 Bursera cuneata
GTAATTATTTCTCCACCTTTCCTCTTTTTCTTTTTTAATTTCTTCTATTTATTTAATTAGTAACGTCATCCTCGCATCAATTATGACATCTCAACCCCTTTTCTCAAAAATATATTTCAAATAACCTTCTTCAACAATTGACTCATCAACTGAATAACATCGATCTTGTTACATCCTGCCATGGACGTCCAAAATTGCCTTATATAACTCCTCAATTCTTGTCAACCATAATCTACCATCTCTTACTACATCTCTCTAATCTAAATCCCTAAACCTATAATTAACCATCTTTGAAAATAAGCCAGTGAAACACTTATAGAAACCGTCCAATGCTTGTAACTTAATGAAATGTCACTAATTAATAAATCTTATGATGGCATAAATATATAGCTATAGCTTTCGTATTTTTCCCACCTAACATGCATAATTATTATTAAAAATTGCAAAGTGGATTAAACTCGTTGACCCCTTTGCTCGGTTGTTGAAATATGTTTCCAAGACCCATTGGTCTAAATTTGTCACCTTTTTTTTTTTTTAATTTTAATTTCAAGTACTACAATCATGATGGCTTTAACACCAAAAGCACTTATGGCCCAATAGGAATTACTATATAATATACAATTATATTATCAATTAATACAATATAAGAGCAGACATGTCATATTGCCACTTGACTAGCTTCAACCTCACCCAATGTGTCCATTTTCATTCCCTTTTAATCGAGTCTCTAATCATCAAATTCTCAACATCAATTTGAGCTAATTTTGACTTGGTACAAGTTGAGATAAGAAGTTTGGTAAGCAAAGCAACATTCATTTTGTGAATTATGTTGCACTTCTGGCCTATATTAACCTTAACTTAAATAAACCACAAAGTCAAGCAATTCATTTAATCCAACAATAATTATTGTTAATCATGCAATTAAATTATCCATGAGATCATGAGATTGAAGTGTCTTATCATCTAAATATGCTAGAAAACAAATGTGATAACAAATAAAAAATAAAGTGAAAATCAAGAGCAATACAAACAATTTACATGAAAAACCCTAAGAACTGAGAAAAACTACGAACAAAGAAGAAGAATAATTTACTATGTCAACTAACGTTATAGAGGAGGAGGGGGCTGCTTCCTTCTTACAAAATGATTATTAGAAGCCCTAATAATAAAATACAACAATAGATATATACATATATATATATATAACAGTGAATCCTAACAGTAAACCCAAGCCCATCAGGAAAGGCCCATATCGATCCGAGACCTTAACTTAACACAGACCTTATTGAAAATCTAAAACTTACAATACGAACTTATTGAGTCAGGTCAAAAATTTGGATCACAATCCAACAAATGCTTTACTAGTTTTCCATTCATCTAACTTTGTCAAGGGATTTCGTTTTTGTGGACTTGGTTAGTGTATTTCCAATACTATTTAAACTTTTAAGAGAATTTTGATTATTTCAATTAAATTATATAACATAGATTTAAACTAAAAGTATTCTAAGTCATATTGAAAATTGTGTAAGATACATTATGATTGAAGACAGCAATTATGTGCCCACATGATGCAAATCAAACATAGAACAAAGTAAATTTACACTTTACACACAAGTTCATCTTGCYTTATTCTTATGAATGTTTCTCATCATCTTCAAATATTGGCAACTATGTAACCAACTTTGYGAAAGAATTAATGTCTTGTAATAAAGCCAAGCGAGATTTTAACATATATAATGATCGAGGTTGAGCCCTTCTATAACGACGGAAACTTATGTAATTAAGAAAGGACCTTTGTGGTGGTCACCCTAGTTTATGAAGAAGTCTTAGGGAAAAAACTTGCCAAAAGAGGCAATTAATTGTCACCATACCTACATGCACATGCATAATTTGAAACATATGCAATCTCTGCAAATTAAGATAATGCACGATATGAACTGAATTTACGTTGCAAGGCTAGGCTAGCTACTTCCCAAACATGTGATAACATGAGCCAATATGCTCCAACATGTGGCCCCCTAAGCATCGTACGTCCATCAATGCAACCCCTAGTATCTGCACAAAAGCACTATTAAAACCTTTTACATATATAGTTGCTAATTCCTACTTAATGCATGATGGAAACGTTTTGCATTTGGAGAAGCCATCAGAGCATCTATATTGACCACATTGGTTGAGAAATGTATGTTTGTAATGACTTGCGTGAGTGGTTATAAAGAGAGGACCAACTGGTATGTGTTATTGCTACAAACCTTCACTGTGATCAGGAAACTGACTGCAGTTGTCTTTTGCATATATATGTATATATATCTAGTAGGCACATAGTGTCTTTAATTTGAGAGTTTAAGAAAATCAACATGGGTAGTGACGTTTGAAGTATCGTGCTGAAATTTTAAGTTGCAACTATCAGAAGACGTTGAAAAAGGAGTGTTATCATCGAAACCCAATTTGCCAAGGGCCAGTATAGAGGGACTCCTGTGGAGTCAAAGTGGGCTTCCTTGGAGCAATGGAACCAAGAACTTGGGCTTGGTTGGATTCTGGTGTTGTGATGGAACCAAAGCCTTATGTTATACCTGACGCCTTGCAATTACAATAAACAACTTGTAAGGGCTGTTTAATTGATCTGTATATAAGTAAAATTAAATCTTGTTCTGAAAAACAAGAACATATAAAACAATAGGGGAAGTGACAAGTGTTTTCTGTGTTTTCATGTTCTAATAGCAACGGATTGTTTTGGTATTCGTGAATATGGGACGAATCATTTACAAGCAGAAATAAAGGCAAAGTTTTGTTTCAAATCAACGAAAGTGTTTCTATGGTGCTGAATAAACAATACCCAAGTGAATTAACTATTTCCGCCATATACACGTAATGACTTTTATTTTTCACATCAACTATCAAACATGCCCATTTTCGTCTTTTTTTTTTTTTTAAAAGACATATGTTTATACGAGAAAGTCATAGATTTATTTTCTTTTTCAAATATTTAATTTGTAATATAGAAGTATTGGTGATTATGAACATTGACGTGCCCCGGTTATCACTAGCCCAATACTTCAGGGCCACATACTATTTGGTAATGCATGAGCTTATGTAGCAGTAGCACCCTTACAGCGATTGGTAGTATAAATAATATATGAATATAAACATGTAGAAGATGAGACCACATGCACTGGGTTATAGATATATCGCATATTATAAATCTTCAGATTGTACGCTAGACTTGAGACTTGAGAGTATTTCTGTAGTGAACCCTCTGCAAGAAGTCTCCAACAATTGTGGCAAATCATGGATGATAAATTATTGATGGGATGAGAGCAGCAGCTTATAGATGAATAGAAGATTGAACATGGAAAGATTCATTATCAAGTCGACCTGAAATTTGCTCCCATTCTCTGGCTTCTTTTTACCCACAGTCGCCGTCGCGGTCGCCGTGTGCTATCATTTCAAGAGGTGACCGATCTATATATCATGCGCGGATCCATGCAGACTCAAAAGTGTTGCATGCCAATGATGACCAGGGTTGGACGTGGCATCTTTAACTACCGAATATACATGACAACTGGGAAGTCTACATTATGATTTATATTATATCTGCATTTAGTTAGGTGCGAGTTTTAATTGCTGTTATGATTAATTTGCGTATATTCAAGGTCCTTCTCGAAATATAGTACAGTACGAATAACGCAATTCTCATTGGGCATTTTAATTATTATATTATTATTTCCTGGACGGGACATAAATGCAGACCAAGGGGTTGCAAGATCTCGTCCAGTCGTTCTTATCAAGCGCATTATTGATTTACGTTTTGGTGAGATTTTTTACCCGAAGTTTTATAGTTTGACAAGATGGATATGACTGCCGAGTTGACAACGTGTGTCCAATGTGACAATCAGTAGTAATAAGATATGTATGTTGGTTAAACAACCATTATTCTGGTTAATCATAGAGCTACTCTCCACTGCTTTCTCGGTTCTTGTCAGAAGTAAATAAATTCCTTCCAAATTCAACGCAAAACAATAATAGAAAATTTTATTTTCATTTTCATGGCAAGATCGCTTCGTTAGATGGTTTTCATAAACATGGGAATATGCAGACCTTTCCAACCTATTTAAGGAAGTTACTTTTCTTCAGAAGTCTAGTTACAATATGGTAGGTGAAAAATCAGGTTGTGTACACGGAGTCAAATCCCACCATGTTTTTCAATACCAAGCACTTGAAAAAGCTGCCATCTACAAATCGATTAGTTGCTCCAAGTCTTCCAATTATGTAGGTGGTAGGCTATACAAGGTGGATTTTATCATGGCAAGATTGAAATTTTACAACTTTTATTGTGCCTCTTGACATCCCATCACATCAGTATGTCAAAATATTGCATCCGAAGAAAACCAAGTCCAACTATAACTTCCACCAAAATTGTTGCCTATTCAATTAATTTACTCCTGTGCTGAAGCAAACTTCCTTTTTCTGGAAGGTTATGATAAGCTAAACTAATTTAACTGTTCGCATCCACAATATGTTTGCAGTTTATAATATTTTCTGATATTTCATCAACAATTTTTACTTCCAGGTTTGCTTTTCTGGAACTCTGCAAAAGGTTGAATGATGATTCCATTGTTTGTTTGCTTGTCAGGCTTCATTCAACACCAGTTTGGAATTTGACATCATTTCTCGGGAAAAATAATTTATTTTGTTGTGCGTAGTTTCCTTTTTTTTTTTTTTTTCATTATTTAAGGTCTCACTTTCACAGATAAGGAAAATATCAGGAGCCGGTGTCCTTGTAAGACAGCATATAAAAGTTGGTAATGTTATCTACACATTAACCTCAATATTTACCGCAGATGTGTGGTAGTTGGCAACATGATAGTAATATCTGCCTTGAACCTCCGTTGAGATACTTAACGGTTTAATTAGTACTAATGATATAATGTCGATATTGATACTTGGCATCATTAGTACTTTTTTTGCAGCATCGATTTGTTGATGTTTCATGTGCTGGTTCTTGGAATTCTGAATAGATCTCCATGATAAACTAATATTTGAAACGAGCTAGGCAATTTTTATCCTAGATTATCAGCTGGCCTGCTAATTCCTAGACCAACAGCCTCCAGAAATGAATGTTATACATCAATATAATGACCATTAAATTATTTTTCTCTGAAATTCTACGATGCTAATGGTTCTCACTCTAATATAATTACAATCAGCTAGACTGTAGGTGATACTTGGTTATTTGTCAATAGTTCTAGAAGCCTTCATATTTGCTAGTTTTCAAGTTAATGGAACTGATGAACCTCACATGAAGCAAGGTTCAGCCCCCTTAGCCTCAATAATGCATCGAGCTTCAGGGACCCATCAGAGGGATGTGTTCGGAGTACGATAAAATTAGCAGCCTTTCTGTTAGATGCCCACTACAGGCAAAGCTGCGCAGTGCTAGCTATAGATCTAAACAAGCTTCAACCGTGTTTTTAAGGTTTGGAGACCCACCGCTATAATAACATATAGGTACAAAAAGCAATTTAATTGAACGTGTGGCAACCTATGGACTCTTGGATCAGGGAGCATGTATAACTTTTCATTTAGCGACTTCCACCCAGAAATATATTTGTTGGCACACTATCATAAGAGGCTAATATTACAATGCATGTTCAATCCCGTGAGAACTTCCAGTAAAAGTAAAGGGGGAGCCTTTGATTCTCTGTTTGCTGGAAACAATATTCTTCTTCATAAGAACCATATCGAAAGTTCTGCAAATTTATCATATGATTGATCAGTATATTGTTTTGGCTTCTAGCATTCTAGTTTTACCTATGTCCGTACTACCGGAGTTTGAATACTGTGTCTGGAATGTCTTGTTTGTGGTTGTTGGCTAGGAAACTTCAATCAGAACTTCCATCCCTTCATATAAAGTTTTTATACTATTTTGATGATATACTCTCACAGCAGTGTTGAGCCCAGTTCCCTTTGCTATCACCATTAATTAATTATTTCAATTTCATGTTCTTTTAGTAATAAACTTGGATTATAAAGAATAGGCATGAAAGTTGAATTGTACATTTTGCGGTGTTGAACCAATTAATTAACATTGATTTCGAGCAAGTAGCTAGCTAGCAGCCAATATGCAGACCAGGTGCAGGTTGGTATATTATTAACGTAAGGCTATAATGGTCCATTTGGGACTAAAAAAAGTTGGTGATTCCCCTTGTTTAAGCAAATCCTGCATGGGGTCAGGGACTGCTGTTTTTAAGATTCATGTTGTCTCCTACACCTTACCAGAAAGTCTTTACTCCGATCATGACAACCACTTCACGTGTTAGACTTGAGTTTGACACCATTATGATATGCCCTGTTTGGTTCCTTCCAGTGATTCCTAACCAATCAAGTAGTTTGTGTGTGCTCGTCTAAAAGAAGAAACCCTTTCTGTTTGATCGAGTCCTGAGGGTAAAACTACTTTTACTCAAAATCCTTTATGTATATAATTCATCACTTAATTTTTATAGAACTATTTTAAATTACTATCAAGCACCAAACTTAATATTATCAAAATACTACTTTTCTATGAGTGTATTCAGATTTGTGCCCATCTAACAATGCATCCTGTTGGGAACTCTAGGAATCAGATCATAAGTTTTCTCTAGAAATGAAACACAGAATTGAAATTTTGGTGTGAATATGACTGCCATTACCATCAAATGGATACCCTGCTTGAGCATGGAAGGAAAGAGATAAGAATCGTGATGCTAGTGGAGGTTAAAAAGCTAGCATTAACTGATCACACATCGCATTATATATCCTGTTAAACATGTGAGATCACTGTAATAACATAAAAAGTGCAGAGCAGAGATGACCCACAACACAAATGCCACCACCACTAACACCACCACCACCACCAACCATAACTTGGGATTGCGACAGTTGAAATTTAAATGGAGCTTGGCCAAACCTAACATAAAAAGCTAGCTAGCTAGCTGATGAGGCAGAGTGAGAATGAGACTCAAGAATTTATGAATCGAGAATGACCACACTGCTAGTCTGCTACCACTCCTCCAGCTAGTACTGTTCCTTCGAGTGGGTCCTCTGGAAGATTCTCTCTTTTATTATCATTCTGATGAATGCTAAGCCTATCTATTTACGGAAACCGAATTGAATTGCTTAGAAGGGCCTTTGGAATTTGACATTTTCATGGCTTTTCTGAATCCCCGAGTTCTAACTTGCACGCATGGCCAGGTTGCCGTAACTTAACAGCTTTGATGGTATTAAAGTTCTATAGGCTAAAATTTTTTCTATCAAATTCTGAAAACAATCAATGAAAAGAAGTAGACAAAAAGAGAGAGGCAGAGCCACATCAATGTACTTAAATCTCAATCAAGATTCGAAAATTTTATAATCGATCTGTATTTGTTAAAAAATTAAAAAAAGAAAAGTTCAGTTGTCATTTGTGAATGTGATTCGTACAAGCTGACAAAAAAAGGGTGAAGTTCAAGGAAGTCTGCCCACGGTTGGCCAATGAAACTAGAAGTTTGCTTATACCGAAATATTTGCCTAAAACTTGACAAATTGAAGCTCCTTGTTACAGAGACAGGACACACATCCGATTTCTACTCCACTATCTTGTGAGTTGTGACACTACGCCACTGTCCACCCATCAACTCTTTTACTCTTTTATACATTAGATATTAAAAATTATTTTAATACTTAAAAGGTTTTTATTATTCAATTAAGTCGGATGAAAAAAGGTCACCCATTAGCTTGTAAATACTGATAGATGAGATCCCATAAGACCCATTGATCCGTCAATTGATTAAACAATAAGAAAAATTAGTTTTAATTTTATAAAAAATCATCATAAACCATGCTCAATAAACTACGTTGAGAATTGGAGAAGAGTATTAATAATATTGAAGACAATTTTGTTCATTCTTGGTGTAGTTTTAGGTGGTGGCCAGTAAAGTGTTACGGGGCATTTGCAATGCCATTCAATCCATGACATAACGCCGTTTTGTTCCCCACCAACCCATCCCCTCGCGGTGGACTTCTTTTAAACCGTGCAACCTTTAATGTAGTGCAATTATTGCAGTACGAATGGTTTAATAAATTAAGCAACTCACTTGATTGGCTTTTGCAAAGTAAAAGTCATTCAAACTTGAAAAATATTTCAATGAAGCGATTGTTTAATTTGAATTAGAATTGTGTCCGGTTTAACAACCACAAACCAAATGATTGTATCCATCTCATTATCATCAGGGGGGTAATAAAATAGACACCCAAATTAGGAAAATTATGAATACACGTAAATAATTCTTTTTTAGTCGTCGATCTTTAATGGTTGTATTTTTATATTGTTCTTCTCTAACGTTTGGACAATTCGAGAATATGAAAAGAGTTATCAAAGTATCAAATATCAACGATCAATCGTTAAAATAAATTATCGTTATTGAATTGAAGTCCGATTATCTAATTTTTTTAAGATAATATTAAGGGTATTATTAAATTTTTAATATTAATTTTATTTATTAGATTTAAGTGAACATAGATTAGTGCTCTATATTCAGAAGTCACATAAATTAGTTAAGAATTTGATGAGGGCAAATTTCTATTAGTTAAATGATTGATCAAGAAGATGTGAATTGATGAAAGGAGAAAAATCCAAAAAAGGTTAAAAGGGTAATTAATGGAAAAGAGAGAGAGAGAGTCGTAACTTCCCTTTCAAGTATTGAGAGACAAAGATCTCTTTTCAGTTTATCAAACTGCCGTTTTTCTGTTTTTCCCGCCTCTAGTTCAGCTTTCTTCAAAATCCTTCTCACTTTCTACGACTCCTCTTAACTTTTTCCGGCATCCAAACATTGAATCCGCCAAAGTATCTCTAAACATATTTTCTTTCGCAGCGATTTTCCCTCTTCAAAATCCGAGAAAATTAAAACATCACGTTTCGTCCTTTCGTTTTCTGCCCTTCACCCTGCCTGCATGCAAACGCTGTCCTTGCGCACCTTAGCACCCTTGTCCATGTCACCCTCTGTTCTCGGCGCACCTTAGCTCTCGTTTTTTGGCCCTTTATCAAAAATAATTAAAAAAAAGGGCAGTATCGGAAAGTTTGCCGGGAACTTTCTGTGCCTTGTCGGAGTGGTTGCCCACAAAAAGTTTTAAAAAGTATTACTTAATATCATAGTTTATTTATAAAAAGGAGTAATCAAAATAAAATAAAAAAGCTAAAACTCTCACTCCCCATTGCATTGTACTCGAACAATAAAATACTGTTAAATGTTTTTTTTTTTTTTTTTTTCGGCTTCTTAGTTGAGAGAAATATATAGAAACGAAACGAAAGAGATTAGCCAAAGAACCAAAGAAGCTTCCCTGCTTTGCTTTGCTTAACTTCACTTCATCCTTAATAATCATCAACTTCATTTCTTCATAGCACTAACCAAAGTTGTCTTTTTCTTTTTCTTTTTTCTTTAAAGTTTGAAACTTGTTTGATGTTTTGTGAGTGTTTGAGTTGTTGTTTTGATGTCTATGCCAGTAGAGCATGATTACATCGGCTTGTCGTCATCAGAGGTTCCAAATTCAATGGAGAACTCTGGGTTGAACCTGAAAGCAACGGAGTTGAGGCTGGGGTTACCGGGGTCAGAGTCGCCGGAAAGGGAGAGTGAGAATAGCAACAAGAATGGGAACTCAGTGGTTCTCTCACTGAAAAGCTTTGTTGGGTCAGGGGCTAAAAGGGGTTTCTCTGATGCTATTGATGGCAAGTGGGTTTTCTCCGGAAGTTGTGGTGGTGGTGGATCTGAAGCTGTTGCTGGTGCCTTGTACTCTCCAAGAGGTGGTGATGCTAATAATGGTGGCAAGTGTGTTGCGGGTTCCAATTCAGGTTTGGGAGGTCCGGCTGTGAAAGAGGGTGGTGGTGTTCAGGCGCCAAAGCCGGTGGTGGTGGTGGAGGAGAAGAAGCCTCATGGGATTGGTTCTTCTTCAAAGTAACTACTATATCATATTTTTCAATTTTTTACTTTTTCCTGCAAGACCCTTTTTTTTTTTTTTTGGGTGGCATTTACTTGTATGTCTACTTGGTTTTGAGTATTTATTTCTTTTTACGGAGAGAAATTATTATTATTATTTTTAAATTGTTGGAACCGAAACGTTTTTTTCCCTTGGTTGGTCTGTGCTAGGGGCTTTTAATTTATGTTTGTTGTTGTTGAACATGCTCTTAATTTCCTTAGCATCTTGCTGATTTATGCTTCTATGTTGCTGGTGATTCAAGTTGAACTTCGCTCAACCGTGCCTTTGCTTCCATATATTCACTTTTAAGGCTGTCCTGCATAATTGCTAGCGGAAGTGACAACAGAACAAGGTTTTACTGTGCCTATAGTCTAGTTTCCAGATATTGACCTGCGTTAGCGCATTGAAAATTTCAATCTATGGGCTTTCACCGAGGAAACTGAATCTCTTATTTTGATTTCAAATCTGTAATTTCATTTGTTAGGAAAAAGAAGTTGATCGAGATTTTCCTTAAGAAGAAAGCTACAACAAACTCTGATCCCCCATGTATATTTTGTGACAGGGCACAGGTTGTGGGATGGCCTCCAATTCGTTCTTTCCGGAAGAATACAATGATTTCCCATTCTCCCAAAAATGATGAAGATTCTGAAGCCAAGCTGGGATTGGGTTGTCTATATGTCAAAGTCAGTATGGACGGTGCTCCCTACCTTAGGAAAGTTGACCTCAAAACCTATGGCAGCTATACGGAACTCTCTTCAGGTCTAGAAAAGATGTTCAGCTGCTTTACCATTGGTACACCTCTTTGTTTGCCTTTCCGTCAACTGAAATTCTTTTCCTTTGCAAGCATACTTGTGGACATGCATATTATTGCTTCTCTGCCTCTCTCTTAATGATAAAAACTTAAGCAATTTTTGGTTGAGGGAAGTTAATTTCTGTTTATGAATGTATGGTTCAGGTCAGTGTGGCTCTCACAATATTCCCAGCCGAGATGGATTCACTGAAAGTCGATTAATGGATCTCCTCCATGGTTCTGAATATGTACTCACCTATGAAGACAAGGATGGTGATTGGATGTTGGTTGGTGATGTTCCCTGGGAGTAAGTGTGGTTCTCAACTCATCCTTTTTGTAGATTTCTAGTGATAGTGCCTAGAATTTATATAGGTTGTGATCCCAACTTGTAATCTTTGTAAAATTCTAGTCAAGACATGTCTAGGTTGGATGAATTGAATGGTGCTCTGGTACTTCAAGTTAATTAATTAATTTTAGAATTGGGTTATTCTGGATTGGGAAGGGATTAGCGAAAGATCTTGCAGACAGTACATCTAAAAACAGGTGAGGCTGCTTTATTTAATCTAAGAATGGTTCATCTGCCGATGTAACCAAATTGCCATTTTTTTTGTCGATCTCTTCACTTCAGAAACGTGACATGAGTAAGAAGCATTCTTATTTAGAATCCCATAGTAATCTCTACATAAATGATAAAACATTCTTTTTCCTCAAGCAAGGGATCTTGGGTTTTATTTGCTTCAGAATCACGTTGAACGGCCCAAACAGGAGCCAGCAATCTCCCTATATTGCATCAATGGCTTTCAGTTGATCTGTTAATAGCATTTTTCTTTGAAAATTGCTCGTCGACTATCTTTACGGAATCAAAAACTATTCCTCTATGGAACCTAAAAAGTTTCGTTGAGTTAGCTGTTAAATAGCTAGAATATTCACCTAATCCAATTCAAAATCTGACAACCACACTGGGCCTAAAATAAGTGTAAGAACGTCTCTCCCTAATTTTCCTATTATTTGTTGTTGCAGGATGTTCACTGACACTTGTAAGAGGCTAAGGATCATGAAGAGTTCAGAGGCTATTGGCTTAGGTACGCTCTAAGAAATGCACAATACTCTATTTGCTAACTTTGTATCTAAATATTAGGACTTCTATTAGAGATAAATGCTGCTTTAGTCAATCAGCTCTGGACAAAATGTGTAACAAATATTTCTGTATCTGCTTCTTGCAGCTCCAAGAGCAATGGAGAAGTGTAAAAACCGGAACTAGTCTGGTGTTGTACTGCTGTTGCCCAGATGGACCAAATATTCTCTGTGGGCAAAGACGATCATAGATGCTATTGTATGAGTGTTGAAAATCTCTAGTTGGTGTAAAACCTATTATGTGAGCTCTTGAATGTTGAAGACTAATTGTTCTAAGAAGACATTATAGTAGGCAAGATATAATGTTGTAGACAGTTGATTAAGGATTTATTAGTAGGTTTGTCCTTCCCTTCGTCTTCCTCTTTAATGTATCATGATTGCTGGCTGCGCGGGACTATAAAAACCGTGTACAAATTGTCTGTTTGATGTAGCAACTTCGTCTCTCCTTTATGGAATAGAATTGGGTACATTGAACTCTGGTATTGGAATATATGATGGATAGCAAAGCAACTGTCATGTTGAAATTTCTACAGTTCTCTTGTAAATTATTGCTTTGCTCATCAGCTTTGCGTAAATGGAGGTAAAATTAAGTGGAATATGAAAAATTTGCTACTATAAACAAAGTAAATCATTAATTAACATAGATGACTACTTATGGATGCAAGGACAGTTCAAAACTTCAAATACAACAAAATTTACACAAATTATTTTAAGGGAATGAGAGGTTAACGTCCTAAACACCTACCCACTTTGCCATGGCCATTGGTCCATGCATTGCCTCAAAACCGTTTTATCTCACGGAGAAAACAGGTTCTTTAGAGTTCAACTAGTAGTAAATAACCACAAGTTGAAAATATTAATCCTACCTACCACAAGTTACAACGATCATTTACATGCCAACATAATTTTATGCGATAATAAAACTACTCATATATTCCAAACCAAAATGTCTCCAGAACAACAAATGGCGTTTCCTTTTTAACAACATGAGATAACCCTAAACTCACAACTGAATAAAAAATAAGGACTCCTTTTGAACCGATATCACCAGTTGTTTTAAGGTCCTAAGGGGTTTGCCTCGCCATTGTCATCAAAGCAGTTCCACCTCAAGCCAGGTATACGATGCTCATTTAAGTGATAACTATGCCTATTAGATAAATACTTATACAACGTAACGATAGGTGACATAACGGCCAGCAGTCTCACTCGGTCGTATAATCTTCACAACCTGTCCACGCTTCAGCCCATAATATCTTGCTATTGGATCACTCACTTGGATACGAGGCAACTGAAATCCAACCGTCCCAAGAAAATAGCAACAATAAATTATCAAAATTAACAGAAGCAAAATGAACTACTTTTGAAATTGCATGCCACCCAACCCGTGAGTAAGAATAGTTCATTATAGTTGTCCACACAACAAATAACCATTCAAGTAGGATTTTAAACTAATATGCTCTGAATAAAGAAGAGTCCACAAGGCATACCATTCCAAAAGGAAAAAATTATTATGCATGAAGAGCTCATAACTCTCAGGACCAAATAAAAGCGGTATATTAAGTTTTTTTAGTACCAAATATAACTTAATGAACTAGAGCAGAAGTTTTTGTTAATATAAATTAAGACAATATCTCATCAGAATACAAATGGACACAATCTCTACAGACAACATGTAACACCTCGTTCCACTGTCAGATATTGTCCACTTTAAACACATAGTCCGTTACGGCTTTTGTTCTTAGGCTTTGCAACCCAAAAGGTCTTCAACAACTTAAGGAACTCACAAGGTACTTAACTTATCAAAACTTATTATTCCCAAACAATGTTGCAAACTTATTATTCTCAAACGATGAGGGATATCACAACTTATCCTTCTCAATCACATCCACATATTTCCGGTTGTAATGGACTCTGATACCATTCTGTAATACCCCAGTCAATTATCGAATATTGTTCGCTTTGGACCCACAGTCCATTACAGTTTTTGTTCTTAGACTTTGCAACCCAAAAGGCCTCCAACAACTTAAGGAGCTCATAGAATACTTAACGTATCCAAACTTATTATTCGCAATGTGGGATGTCAAATTGTCCCACTCTCGAATATTGTCCGCTTTGGACACACAGTCAATCACGGTTTTGTTCTTGGGCTTTGCAACCCAAAAAACCTCAAACAACTTAAAGAGCTCACAGAGTACTTAACTTATCCAAACATATCATTTTCAAGCGATATAGGATGTCACAACTTATTCTTACCAATCAATATGGGATGTCACACAACATAAGGCAACATTCAAAAAAATCAATGAGTTATTAATCAGAATAGATCCACTGGAAGGCAAAGAAAATATTCATGTAATATTGACCTTGAGATTTTCCTTTTTAAGTTCTACATCACTAAGCCATCTATAAGCAAAAATTTCAACAAATATCCCTATCAGTATTCTAGTAGAATCAATCCTCAAGTTTTTGGTTGGACATGTATCTATATGTGTCCTGAAAGTTTAAGCTAAAATTCCAGTATTGAAAAATAAAAATCAGAGAGAAAAGAGACCAAAAGGCATGAATAATGTGCATCAAAAGAGACCCTGGTAAAAATGAATGGATTTTACTGGAAAACAATCAAACTGTTTTTATAAAAATTTGACACAGCAACTTTTTCAAAAGAGGCAGTAGCTTTCAAAGTAGCAGCGTAACTATGAATAGTTATAACTTCACTCCATTCCGTAGGAACTTTTCCATGCAAGGATTTGAAAATTTTCATTTAAGACAGTACTTAAGCAAATTAGATCAAATGACACCTTCCAGCAAACAAAGTATATCTTGAAAATTTGAGGACAGACCTGTGTTTCCTTCACTGTGTATCTTTTCAGCAAAGTCTTCTTCTCTTCATTTGTAAGCACCTGATGCTCAGGAACGAGAACATGTTCTTTAATGTTGACCAGAAGCTCTGCCTCCTGCATCCATGAGGCGACTAAATCATATGAAAAAGTCAAGCAGTACCGTTACTGCACATGAAGACCAAGAAAAACCTTTATCCAGTTCAAAAAGATGGATCACAGGCATTGAAAAAGTCTCCTAATTTACCCTTGTAATCCATAGTATAAAACCAAAGTCCTAGGTTAGTAAAACAACACAAATCATAGTGTTTTTTTTTTTTTTGGGGGGGGGGGCACACATCTTTACACANCCCCCCCCCCCCCCCCCCCCCCACACATCTTTACACACCCTAGTGCATCAACTGTGGAGTACCTAGTATTGGCCACAAAAACAATACAAATCATAGTTTTTTTTTTTTTTTTTTGGGCACACATCTTTACATACCCTAGTGCGTCAACTGAGGAGTAGCTAGTGTTGGCCACAAATACACAGATAATTTTACAAGACTCTGCAATCATCAGATGAACCTTCCCACATAGTCAAGTACACTGCCAAGAATCTAACAAATAGGATTTTGTAGTGTCCAAAACATAGAAGCAACTATTTTACCTGGAATACCTCCAAGTGGAATTTTGTAGAGATCTCGTTTACACATGTCCGAGCAAAGGGAGTCAAATTCTGTTGAACCACCAAAATTGCCCTGAAAACATTCTCTGACTTCATACGATTGGTATAAGTCTTCATTGTCTTGACTCCAACCTTTTGCTCTTCGGGAAAGAAAACATAAATCTGGCACATAAATAAACCAATGAGGATAAAACAAAAGGAAGGAACAAAAATGCATGGCACATGTTTCCACAGTAAATTTGATCATATCTTTTTTGAAAGAGACAAGAAACAAACTGATCAAGAAGAAATACAGTCAACTTGGTTGCAAAAATTGCAATATACACAAAAACAACCTAATGTGTACCTGATCAGAGCTACTGTTCCGCAGAGTTTTATTTATAACAAGGTCCTCCCTTTTCATGTTCTCACCATATTTCGAGAGGAATTGTTCTTTGGTCATGTTGATCTCAAAGTCTCCAACAAAATAACCCCTATCCCTCAGCATCTGCATCACTGTCTTTCGGATTCTGAAAAGTCTTTTAATTTCTTCATCGGACAAAGTCATCTTCTCACTGATGACAAATTACATAGAAATCATCATCCAAATAGTTCAAGCTTTATAAAACGTCCATTCCACCACTATTGAATGAATAAATGGAGTTATTGACATTTACAATTAAAACTCCAAGTAAAATAATATATCTCTTCCAACATCAATCTATTTATCAAAGCAATCTTAATGCACAATCACACAAGCAACAAGCTGAAGGGGTCATCTTCTGTAACCAAATATCTTCCAACATCAATTTGCAATTTTTTCCACAAATCAAATGGATAAACACAATAAACAAAACAATTCAAATAAACGAAAAACTTTTTTATTTTTCTGCCTTATGTGAGTATGGAAGTATTAAGTTCCATTTATGAAGTGCTCTAATCACGATGGAGTATCCAACAACACAAGTTTAGCAAGACTCGCAACCACCAACACCGAAACAAAAACAAGATTAACAGATTGAGGGAGACATCACCAAGGCAATTGACCGAGAAGACGGTGGAGGTGGCGTTAGCAGGGAGAAAACGGAAAGCAAATATTGCTCCTTTCTCTTAGCTGCCGATAGAGCTTGGCAATAAGAAATAAAGAGAAGAGACGCTAGATTGACAGAGTATTTGGAAAAATAAAAAAGGAAAAAAAAAAAATTTGAATGCAAAAATAAACAATCGCCTCCGCTGTTGCAATATTTAAAAATAATATCGAGAAAATGAATTTGTGTATAGAAATTAATAGAGATGATGAAAAGAAGGTACCAATAGAAGAGGTATGGCTGGAGTCTTTAGTCTCTGATGCGAAACCCTAACAGGTGCTCTTCAACTACATTTACCTCCCAGGGTTTAGCGCTATATACCATAGGCAAATGCTTTATATATGCCACCTCCTTCAGGAAACATAAAATATGTATTTTTGTGAAGGAAAATAAAATTATATATATATGTACCCCAGTTTTTTATGTTAATTCTTTTTATTTTTATTTTTTATGTAGTGTAATTTTATTATATCAATATTATTATTATCTTTATTATTTTTATCATATTAATAATACCTCAAAAAATTTTCTTTAGAGTTGTTTTATCTTAGATCCTTACATATTCATTGATAACTTTTCCGTTTTCTCATATTTATTAAGGGTCTATTTAGTTTAAATTTCAAAATCAGAATCGGAATGGGGTAGAATTGAAATCTGAATGACAATTCATTTCTCCTGTTTGATTTAGTATGGAATTATGATCTGATTCTTATGGAAGTTGTTTGGATTATAAAAGTCTAAAATCAGAATTAATATTAAAATTTTAAATTACTCCCCTGTAAAAATATATAAAATAAATAATAATAATGAATATATATCATTATTATCATAAAATATTAATTTATATCTTTCTTGAACTTTATTTTTTTATCTTTTATAAAAAATATTATAACCTCTTTTTAATTTATTAACTTTTTAAAAATGTTATAAACTTTTATTAATATTTTTTAAAAATTATAATTTTCTTACATATTATAATTTTTTTAATTTATTGAACTTTTTTAAAAATTATTATAATTTTTTAATTTATTAACCTTTTTTAAAAAATATTATAAATTTTTTTAATTTATTACCTTTTTAAAAAATATTATAATTTATTTAATTTATTTATATTTTTTAAAATATTATAATATTTTTAATTAATTTGACTTTTTTTATTATAACTTTTTAAAGTAAAAAATATGTTTTTATTTTGATTCCAATCAGGAATCAAATTTGATTGATGAGGTGGAGGAGAATGACCGATTCCCTTTCATAAGATAATAAGATTCTTATTTTCTAATTTAATTTATTTTTTCAACTAAATAACAGGAATGATAATACTTCATTCTCATTTTTTTTCCCTTAAGGGTTCGTTTGATTTAAGCTTCGAAATCAGAATGAGAATGAGATGGAATCAGAATCTGAATGGCTATTAATTTCTCATATTTGGCTTGATATGAAATCAGAATCTAATTTATATGGAAGTTTTTTGGATTATAAAAATCTAAAATCATAATTAATATCAAATATTCAAATTACTCGTTTGTAAAAATATATAAAATAAATAATAATAATAAAAATAAAAATAAATATATATATATATATATATATATATATATATATATATATATCATTGTTATCATAAAATATGAATTTTTATCTTACTTACACTTTTTTTATTTATTTNCATAATTAATATCAAATATTCAAATTACTCGTTTGTAAAAATATATAAAATAAATAATAATAATAAAAATAAAAATAAAAATATATATATATATATATATATATCATTGTTATCATAAAATATGAATTTTTATCTTACTTACACTTTTTTTATTTATTTTACCTTTTATAAAAAATATTGAATAATTATCATTGACTACTCTTACCTTTAAATTTTTTTTACTCATATAAGACTTTTTCCATTTTTATCTTTTATCATCCTTAAGTTTAAAAAATATATATTTTCAAGTCCCCCAGTTAAAAATTCTGTTAATTAATATCTATTAACCTCCATATTTCAATAAATTTACCATTTTACCATTACTAACACATATAAAAAATAACTAATTTTTCAAGGATAATATTAAATTAAATAACCAAATTATCTTTAAAATAAATACCAATATGTATTAATATTATCCATAAAGAGTAATTTTAATATATGTTAATATGTGTTACAACTAATTTAGTCATTTAATTTAATATTGTCATTTAAAAATTAAGTCATTTTTTATATGTGTTAGAAAGGATAAAATGATAAATTTATTGAAATATAGAAGTTAATAAATATCAATTAACAAAATTTTTAACTAGAGGATTTGAGAAAAGATTTTTTTCAAAACTTAAGGATGGAATAAGATAAAAAGAACAAAAGTCCTATATGAGTGAAAAAAAAAA
>JANLJB010005572.1:21612-52974 GCA_026212285.1 Bursera cuneata
AAAAAAAAAAGATAGAGGTGGTTAATGATAATTACTCAAAAAATATTATAACATTTTATTAATATTTTTTAAATATTATAACCATTTATTAATCTTTTTTAAATATTATAACTTTTTTTTACATAGTATAACTTTTTAATTTATTAACCTTTTTTAAATATTATAATTTATTAATTATTATCCTTTTTAAAAAATATTATAACTTTTCATTTTTAATTTATTACCTTTTTAAAAAATATTATAATTTTTTTATTTATTTAAATTTTTAAATGAGATAATATCAAATAGTACCCTTGTGTTTTGATCTAATATAAAGTAAAAAGTAAATTTATCATTTTCATCAATTAGACCCTTAAGGTTTGCTTTTTTTAATCAACTGTTAATTTAACCCTAAAAAATACATATTTGCCCCTACTAAAATTTATTTTCTCAATTTTAATACAAAAAAAAAANAAAAAAAAAAGAATAAATAAAAAGTAAACAAATTATACTCCTATAATAAACAAATGTCTACTTTTTCGATTTTCATTCTTTAAAATTAAGGAAAAAAATTTCAGTAGAGGCAAATATGTATTTTTAAGGGTTAAAATTAACAGTTGATAAAAAAAAGCAAACCTCAGGTGTCTAGTTGATGAAAATGATAAACCTACTTTTTACTTGATATTAGGTCAAAATACAAGGGTACTATTTGATATTATCTCTTTTTTAAATATTATAATATTTTTAACTAATTGACCTTTTTAAAAAAAATTATAATTTTTTTTTAAATATAAAAAATATGTTTTTATTTTGATTCCAACTAGAAATAAAAAATTGATTGATGGGAATGAGGGGAATGACTGATTCCATTTCCTAGGGTAATGGGATTTTCATTCTCTAGTTTAATTTTTTAAACAAAATAGCAAGAATGAGAATACACAATTTTTATTCCTATTCTTAGGTATATTTTTACCCAACCAAACGGCCTCTAACATGTTTTATTTAAAAAATAAATATTTATTAGAAAGTTTCAATTTTAAAAAAGGAAAATCAACTAATTATATTACTCGATATGAATATGAATATGCGAATAATCCATATTATAACCTTCTATATTTTAGGTCTTCCCAATTTATCATCTAACTTATATTTTTATATAGTATTTAGGCTGAATGACGGTATGAAATTACGTTGATATTTTCATATATATTACGGGTTTTCATATACTATGGGTTATGTAGGAAATATTTATATTTTTTCCTTAGAAATCTATAGAATTATCATTTTTAATTCGCCTCTGCAATTAAATCAAATGTAAATAATCCGCTCAGTGCTTCTAGTTATGTATTCTTGAAAAAAAATTTGAAAAATAAAATCAATTAATTATATTGTTTGGTATTTAATATAGAATATGATTTTATATATTTAAAAAAATACAAAGCAAAAGCTCGTCGTATATATGAATATTTAAAAAAAAAAAAATCAAAGAATATCCAAAATAGGGTTTAAGACGAAGAATCTTCAAGCTTGTGGTGTGTGGATTCTCCACCCAAAGTCTAAAGATGAAGCTAAAGCAATTAGAAAGCTTCTTAGGTGACCTGCAACAGTTCTCCAATCCGAAGGTATCTCTTTCTCTCATTTTTTAAAAACATTTCCACCACTTGTTCATCATTTAATCAATCAATTCTCTCACTGCAGGTGGAGCTGGAGCAGTACCCGACCGGACCTCACATCGCTTCTCGCATGCTTTACACTGTATATATCTTGCTTCTTTACTTTGTATCAATTTTCTTCATTACTTGATTCGCTGGAACTTCTTTTAGTTTGATTGTGAAAATAAGCTGTAAGTCTTTTTTTCTTGAATTTAAACATGACAAATGGCTGCTTGTTTTATGTGTGAATCAATTGGCATAGCAATTTTTGGTTGCCGTGATTATTATATGATTATTTATTTATTAGTTTGGATTGAATTGTTATTGCACGAGGGTTTTTGTGATTTTTGTGTTTTACTATTGATCAGGCGGAAAATTCATTTGGGGATGTGAGCAATAAGGTAGTGGCGGATTTTGGTTGCGGGTGTGGTACATTAGGTGCTGCAGCTGCTCTCTTGGGTGCAGAGTGAGTCATGTTTCTGCCTTTTGCTTGTTTGTGCTCATTTATCCATTAAGCATTATGCTCAAGTTCAACTACATATTTTTTTTCTTGGCTTTTTATAGCCCTTTAAAAAGAGCTGAACTCTTTTTTTGTTGTTAGATAAAGAGTCTTTACAATATGGGAGAAAAAGTTTCTATTCAGTATAATGTTTTATCCATCTGATGACTTCTTGTTAGGATATTTTTAGGCAAATAGTTCCCCTTCTCCATTTCTTATGCTTGTTCTTAACTTTTTGAACAGACAGGTCATTGCTGTTGATATTGATTCACAATGTATCGAGATAGCATCAGTAAATGCGGAGGATCTTGAGGTTCTGTGTCTTTCTTGATCCTGATAAGTAGTTATGTTTATAGCTTTTCTTGTCTGCAGTATATTTCCAAGCGACAGTCAGGAATTTGATGGAGAACCTTTTGAATCACTACACTATTTGATTCAAAAGGTTCTCACAAATGCCAAAGGTGTCTGGTTCCAATTCAAATTTCTTTTTTTTTTTTTACTTATTTATTTTATTCTTTTTTTATTTATCTTAAACTTAAGAGAAGAAAAAAGAAGGTTGTAAAATTTTAGGTTTTGTGATCCCCTTTATATATATAAGGTTTTTAATAAAGTGCTGGTTGATTTAATTTTTGGGTTCAATTGTTAGCACAGTCACTGCCACTCGTGGACAACTGATGCCTTGTTTTTTTGGTAATTGAACTTGCAGTTGGACATTAATTTTGTTCAGTGTGACATCAAGAACCTAAAATGGAGAGGTAAAAATATCTCCAACCACATCATTTCTTTACATGCATAAATGTTTGTCCTTGGAATTGAAACTTTAGTGTAATTGACTCTTTGTTTCAAAGTGGGGACTAATTCAAAAAGTAGCAGTATACATATCCTGTAATCTTCAGCATGGTAATTTCCATTCACTAATATGATTCTATTAGATAAAATTGACACTTGATACTGTTAATAAACAATATGGCTTCCCTGTTGTGGTCTTTTTCTTATGTAACATATAGTGTTCTTTGTTTACAATTGCAATGTTGTGTTCTTATCTCCACTTGGGCTTTCTTTATTCTCTAATCTCATGATTTTTGAAGTTAAAGGTAAATTCATTGTGGATTGTTTTTGTCAATGTTCCCATTGTGAGAGTCATTACTTTATATAGTAAAGGTGCTTAGGGATGAAAATTGACTGTTGGCAGATATGGTTGTTCGTAAGTGTTATTAGTTATTGTTGGTGCGAATAACAAGGTTAAGAATAGGCTTCGTCTTGCATAGTTTATTTTCGCTGAAATTATTTTACTGATATTTGTTATTCTCTGCATTTTTTGTTATTTATGTTGGAGATTTGATTATTAATGTACGTAACATCTAGTTTACTAATTTGTGCAATTAATAAGATATACTCTGTATTTGACATAAAAAAGTGAAAAGCGATGAATTTTCTTGTTAAAAACCTAATATTACATAAATTAATGAGACATTTTCTCCGTTTACTTCATTGTGGGATTTTTCAACTAATATGTTGTGACCCTTTTTTCTTGTATAGGTCACATAATTGATACTGTTGTAATGAATCCTCCATTTGGAACTCGTAAAAAGGGGGCTGATATGGATTTTCTCTGTATGGCTTTGAAGGTAAATACAGGAACTGAAATTTGTTGTTATATGCCTCATTCACAATGTGATCAAAATGATCGAATTGATATATTTTTTGGTTATTGGCTATTGTGTTAGGTTGCCTCTGGAGCAGTCTATTCCTTGCACAAGACTTCCACCAGAGACGTAAGTCATTCTTATTGAAATGTCTAGCTATTCATTGAGAACTTGTTATTGCGGCTTTCATATGACCTCAACTTAACACATAGCTATTCATTGAGAACTTGTTATTGCTGTTTTCATATGACCTCAATTTATGATTTGTTAAATTGAGGACGGTAAATCAATCAATAAGTGACTAATCTTTCTCAGTTCATTAGAATTTTGTAATTGATTTACCTGGATCTTTTACATGGTGACTTGCTTGCATACCAAATATGGCAGTGAAGTGACTGATATTTTGGAATTTTTTCAGACAAACAATGACCGGAATTTTTTTTTTCTTTTTTCATCACAGCATGTGAAGAAAACAGCCTTGCGGGACTTTAATGCTAGGAGTGCTGAGGTTCTGTGTGAGGTGGGTGAAGATGGCTTTGATCGGAGCCCAATTTAGTGATCTTACAAAATAATGTCTGTTCACAGAAGCCTATGCTTGTATTCTTGCGCTCTATGAGGTTTTTGTTCATAGGTTGCTGAATGAGCAGAATCTGGTCGGGCATGTTAGTATTAGTGCTCAGAATTGCCAGGCACCAAAACTTTATTGCCACTTACTCGTTTACATTTTTGTTTTGGTTTTTCAGCTAAGATATGATGTTCCACAACTATACAAATTTCATAAGAAGAAGGAAGTGGATATTGCTGTGGACCTCTGGCGATTTGTGCCCAAAAGGAATCAGGGAAAGGGCAGTTAACATTGTATCAGGATAATGCATTGATTTGTATCATAATGAATGCGCGCGTGTTAAAATTACTTGAGCAATTGAAGGCTTTTCTCTCATCTTGATTCATGGAGTGGAACTTTTTTTCTTTTACAATCAGCACAACGAAGTTATTGTCCTTTGAATTATTAGAGTTTCGTGTTTGTTTGTCGTCCGAGGGAGAGAGTGTTTACGCGGAAACGCATCTGTGAGAGTGAGACACTAAGACGGTGAGACCTGTCTTTAGAGACGCACTTGAGTTTGTATTGGAGCTTTCCATGGCCCGCATTTGGATCAGAGGGACAGAATAGAATTTACTTATACTCGATCTCGAAGTTGCTTTCCCTACCTCTGCACTCACTCCACCTTTTAATTATCTTTATCTCGGTCTGAATTTTTTAATCATCCTCGGATATTGGCTGTGAGTAGAGAGCGCATTTTGCTAAAGCGTGGGAAAAACGTTGTAGTTTCATTATTAGGTATAAAAAAAGAATTTTAGATATCAACCAGGTCTAAAGGGTAGATAAAAATTATCCCCTCAACGTTCAATAATGTTTGATAGCATGCAAGATATCTTAACAATCGACATCAAATATTAGAAGATCAATAGCATCTGACAATCTAATATCTGATGTTCGATAGTACTCAGTTGTCGTCAATCATTAAGTAATCATTAAGTATCTGACAACCAATATCATCTAAAAATATCTTTATCAAATGTCTGATTATAACATCAAATTTGAAAAAGTGATTTTTTTTTTTTAAAGTCTTTTAATTTTGGTCAATTTTATTAGAGACCTTTTATATAATCCAATTTACTGGTTTGAGGCCATGTTTACACTACTTCACAAACTGCGAAAATAATAATTTGAAAATTCCTCCAGAGAACTGTATTTCCATGTTCTCATTTTGCATAGAATAGATTTGAGTGCTTCTCTTCTCACCGAACAAAATCAAATGTATCATAACTAAAAAGCTATCTCTGCTTTAATCACAACAAAAAGAATCAACTTATTCTCTCATTCAAAATTCTTCTTTGTCACTAGGATGCTTAGAAGGCTTCCCCTAATTTTCTTTGATGTTTCTGCTTGGGATGACATGGTTCCATCTCACGCTTCAGTTTCTGTTTTTGTATCTTGAGCTGTCTCTCCCAGAGTGAACCGAACAAATCTCCGGACTTTTATGTTCTCTCCAAGAGCAGCAACGGTTTGCTTGACCAAGTCCTTCACCAAAAGACTGTCATCCTTGATAAAGGGTTGCTCTAGAAGAGAAAGCTCTCCGAGCCTCTTTGTGACCCTCCCCTCGACAATTCTCTCCCTTATGTTCTCTGGTTTTGACAAGAGATCCTCTCTCTGCATCTCAAGCTCTTTTTCCTTAGTTCTAATGTCCTGTGGAATGTCTTCAATGGATATAAATTGCACCTGTGGGCTTGCCACGACTTGCATTGCTAGATCATCAACCAACTCCTTGAATTTTTCACTTCTACCCACAAAGTCGGTTTCACAGTTTACTTCAATTAATACTCCAGTGCGGGTGTCATGAATGTAGGAACCAATTCTGCCTTCAGCTGCAAGCCGGCTTGATTTCTTGTCAGCAGCTGCAAGGCCTTTCTTTCTAAGGTACTCCTGTGCCTTCTCAAGATCCCCTCCAGTTTCAGAGAGAGCTTTCTTGCAGTCCATCATCCCTGCTCCTGTTTCCTCCCTTAGTTGTTTCACAAGTGCAGCAGAGATAGCTCCCGTAGGTGGCCTATGATAAGGAGTTGAGAACATGTAAGACTTGCCATTCAAGTATATGTAGGATGAGTTTGATTTTCACGAGCAGTTACATGTGCATGCAAAAATGTCCAATTAAATAGAATGAATTTTCTTGTATAAACGCCCTTTAGACAGCCCCAAAAGAACAGACAGATCTGCTGATCCTAAGAACCGAGTACAAACCAAGGCCTTCACCCAATCACAAAGAGTTGCTCAACCAAATGACTTTTGGCAATAAAAATAAGAAAGGAAAGCACATGTAACAAGTATATATTGATGCACTTAAATTTCCGATATGCACAAATTCCATGTGAAACCAATAATGGCACCAATTGTCAGTCGTCAGATAACACAAAAAAATGTCGGAAAGTTTCTATTATTTTACTAGCTATAAAGATGGATTATCTTGATCTCTTCACATTGAAACAGATTTCAAATCATCAACAGGTTAAGATTGGAAGTTCAGATGAAACCTGCTCAGACAAGCAGGAAACGAAAATTTTTGTATATAATTTACGCCAGTTTCCATCAAATAATGGGAGGGCTACTAATACTTGTCTTCATTTTTAATACTGAGCTAAAACTGTGTCAAGTTAATGCATAATCTTCACTTTACAAAACAAAAAAATCCTTTTGTAAATATGTTAGGATTAGTCTCTATATATTTCAGAATACCTAATCTCGTGACGAAGCATTAGTCAATGCATTATTATAGAATACAGAGTTCACAGAGTGCAGTCACTTACTTGTGAACAGTTTCCTTTGTTTCCACCACAGCAGGCTGATCTTTTACCACTGGTTTTGCTGCAGTTTGTGCGGCTACCTCAGCAGCAAAATCCTGGCTTTTCTTCTCCAAGCCCTCTCCAAGATTGTACCGCACGAACCTCTTCACTTTTATATTTTCACCAATGGTTGCAATGGTCTGTTTCACAAAGTCCTTTACCATCACCTTATCATTCTTGATGTAGGGCTGTTCAAGCAATGCCAGCTCCTCAAGCCTCTTCCTGATTCGCCCTTCAACAATCTTTGACCTGATCTGCTCTGGTTTTGACAAGAGATCTTCCTTCTGCATCTCAATTTCTTTTTCCTTGTTCACAATCTCTTCAGGAACATCTTCTGTCACAAGATACTGTACTTGAGGGCACGCTGCCACCTGCATGGCAAGATCATCAACCAATTCCTTAAAAATGTCGCCACGTGAGACAAAATCTGTCTCACAGTTCACCTCTACCAGTATACCAATCCTGCTATCATGAATATAAGAACCTATTCTTCCTTCAGCAGTGGCTCTGCTGGCTTTCTTTTCTGCACTTGCTAAGCCTTTCTTTCTAAGAAATTCCTGAGCTTTGACAATGTCTCCTCCAGTCTCTGCAAGTGCTTTCTTGCAATCCATCATTCCTGCTCCTGTCTCTTCACGAAGCTGCTTTACTAGAGCTGGTGATATAGTTGCTGCAATCCACAAACAAAAAGAATTAGATAATGACACTACATGCTAATAGGAGTTTGCCATTGCTATACTAACTACACTACATGACCAGCATTTCAATTGGCACAGCACCCTGGAATCATTTAAGAGTTGCACCCTTTGTTGCTCATATGATTCCTCTTTTCACCAAGGCCTAAAGGCAATATCTCCAATAACTGAAGTAACATCTCTCTGAAATCTTGGTCCAGTTTTACATCTTATGAATTATAATTTATACGTAACAGTACCAGCAGATCTAATATTACTAGGCATCAAAATGCATTTCTTTCAGAAGACTATTAAAGGCATTTGAACAAACAAGAATGGCAACCAAATGGATTAAATAAGGTCTAAACCTGCAGTCACGCTTTCCTTGGGTGAAGGGCTGTCAGTTTCTCCATTTGAATTTCCTACATTGCCACTCTCCTTGGGGGCAGGTCCAGCCTTTTCATCTTCAACTGCTGGGGTGGTAGTAACTTCAGTCTCAGCAACAGCTGTTTGTGTCTGAACTTCATCGTTGGTATCATCAACTTGATTCTCTGCAACTTCTTCAACGACCTGACTTTCTGAAGACACAGTCTGATTCACAGCTGATTCCCCTGATGGATCAGAATTTCCATCAATTTTTACTCCATCTGCATCAGAACCATAGAACTGAAAAATTACCCAATAATAATAATAATTGCACGACTCAAAGAGAAGGCCTATAAAGACATTTTCTCTTTATATTGGGCAGACGAAAATATAATAACATGGCATAAAATTTTTTATTTACATAAGAAATGAATATTAACAAGGTCCATGGCCATGACATCATATGATTCTGCTCTTAAATTTCTATGAACATCATGTTTGACATGCCTCAATAAAAACTAGTTATTTACAGTTCACATTTTTATCCTACATAGTTTCGATAAGTATCAAACCATCGCTTCAATATTGAGGAATTACATGCTAGGTTTCAAGTTCCCACTTGGATATTAAGGTCTAAGTTTCTCAGACTGCAATTAATTAACAACCATGAAAATTAAAGCAAATAAAACGATAAGAACCTGTAGTCTCTTGGGGGGCAGAAACATATGGTTCTGCACCAGTGCTGGTAATACTGCCATTTTTGTCAGGAGTAGGTTCCACCACTTCTTCAACTGGTGCAGCAGTAGGAATTTCACTCTCTGCAGTAGGGGTTTGTATTTGCTCTTCATCATTTGCTATGGTATCATCAGTTTGACTCTCTAAAACTTCTGTGTTTGGGCTTTCTGAAGTCAATACAGCTACATCCTCAGATATATTTGTCGAAGGAGCCTCCTCAATTATTTGATTCTCAGTCGATACACTCGCTTCAGGAGAAGAAGTGTCGCTAGTCTCCTCTTTCTCTATGGTTTGGGTTGCACCATCCACGCCTCCTGATAAACCAGACACTATGACTTCAGGGTCACTTTTTGCAATTTCAGCTTTCACATTCTCTTCCTTTGACGTAGCTTCATCATTTTCCTCTATTTCCTCCACAGCAGAAGGGGCACTCACCTCTGATTGGTCCTGCACCTCAATACTAGATTCATTTTTACTTTGGTCTATTTTTCCTTCTATTTCCTTTGCTTTCTCGAGTTCTTCAGATGCTTTCTCAGCTTTATTCCTCTCATCCAGAAATGCAGCAATATCTTTGTTTTTAGAAAAGGCCAGCACAAAGGGGTTTGTTGCTGCATGGACAACCCCTTGGGTGAGCTGTAAGTCCATCTCAGCTTCTTCTTTCTTCATTGTCAAGGTTATTTGTCCTCTTGTTATACGCAATACTCTCACACTGACATCTTGGCCTACCTGCAGAGATGAGCCTCCCATCATGTTTATAAATCCATCATCAGATTCCTCTGATGTAGGAAGAAATCCTTCCTCCCCCTCAGGAAGAGATATAAAAGCACCAGCCCTGGTCAAGTTCTTCACTGTCCCCTCCAGGTCCTGTCCCTTGACAAACTTGGTGGTTTTCACCTCATTCCTTCTCTGACTGGACTTTGAGGTGCTCCGTCTAGCAGGCCTTACCTTATCATTACCAGAAGGAGCATCTTTCTGTTGCTGCAGGTTGCTAATATCATCACTTTCCCGCATGGTAAGAGAAATACGCCCAGTCTCAGTATTTGCTTCGATTAATCTGACCTTCACCTCTTGGCCAACGGAAACAAAATTTCCAACATCCTTAACAAAACTATCACTCAACCTTGAAACATGTACCAGGCCATCTGTGAAAGCTCCAAAATCAACAAATGCACCAAATGGCTGAATTGATCTTACTTTACCACTAAATGTTGCACCGGGAATTAGTTCCTCATTCTTCACAGGTGGCATCTCACTTTTCCTAACAGGTCTTGATCGTTTGGACTGCGGTGGAGTGGAACTGGCATCTGATTTTGTAGTTGAACTTTCATCCGTTTCAACCACATCAGATGAAGCGTCTGATCCCCCAGCAGAATCTTCATCTGCAGCAGGTGAATCTGATTCCTCTACTGCAACATCAACTCCTGTGGCTGATAATACACGAAGTCCAGATTTATGATGTAGAGCACACCCCCTTTGATACTGTGAAAAAAATCTAACAGAAGATGAAAGAGGTAAAACATATCTAGGCAAGGATAATGTATGTTTTGTAGATTTCCTTGTTGAACTGCATCTTGTTAAACAATTGTTTTTCTTTATTGTAAAAGCATTAACAGGAATGGATGAAATATTGCTTATAGAACATGGGATCACAGGCGTCATGTTAACTTCAGCTGCGAGATTTAAGATCTAGTCAGCAACTAAAACAAATGATTCATCCCCATCTTCACCTGCGCATAATAAGAAAAACAATGGGTTATAAATCTTCCTTCACAAGAAATGTCCACGTATATCTGTGACAAAGTCAAGGTGCATAATATCTTCTACAACTACAGAAGCAAAGAGTCAGTAATTTTTTCAGTAAGAAGCATTTTGCAATCGCATGCTTGAACATTGGTCTAGGGCTATACAATTAATTGTAAGAATTTTCTAATTCAATTAAATTCCTCATTGCCTCACTAGGTCAAATGGCTTATAGGGCATAAGAATTGTCATCAAAAGATGAAGAGGTAAGTAGGTAAGTTACATCTCAGTTCAAACATCTGGACCTAAATCTCTTATTTGTGGAATTTGGTTTAAATTAGAGTGTTGGCTCACTAATTAACAAGCACAAATAACAAAGGGGACAGCATCAGCGTTATCCCGAGAAGTTTTTTCATTGCCCAGTTTGTGATACACCTTAATGTAAATCAACTTTAATATGTCACACATAGAGCTCAATCTCTGTGCAATTATTTGCAGGTTTCAGTTTTACAATGTAAATAACAAAGGGATTCCCAACTCAGAAATATTAAAATGTGTGGAATATCTCATCAATTCATCAGATATCAGCAAAGTCACAATATTCATCATGAGATATTCACAGACTTCATAGTTTCATACATTTTGATCTGACACATAGCTTCAAAAAGGAAAAAGTAGAAGTAACTGTTCAAGGCCAAATGCAGTCAATATTTTTATATGGAAAAATGGCAATAAAAGTAGTAGCATGAACAATAGGCCAAAACACAATTTCCCTTCACTTGAAATTTTAATTATTTTATTTTCTTCTCCTCCAACCACCTTGGATTACTGAAATTAATTATTTAATAATCACTCATGATATATCTATCCCAAAGTTGTGTTTCTCCACTTTGAACCACGCGAATAGTTATAAGCTCACAAAGTTATAGATGTCAATTTCACTGAAACCCAAACCACATATTGCTGGAAGCATGACAGAGTTTCAATCAGAAATTTTCAAACTTTTAGTAATCCATACCACACGTAGCTATGGGCAAACTTTTCAATTTTCTCCGAAATGTTGGAGCTTAACACTATAACATTTAAAAAGACAATGACTGAGATTGAATTTCTCACAGAGGTACCTCATCAAACTCACATTCAAGCTGTATGCTCAATTGCACACCATGAGACAAACATATCACAACCTCATGCACACACAAAGACAGAAGCAGACACATTTCATCAACAAGAACTAAAAAAAAAAAAAAAAAACTTTTTAACAAGTAGTAAGTCGTTAAAATGCATTGCTAAGAAAGAAACACTAAAAACAAGTAAACCCGGTTCATATATCAGATAACTATCCATTTTTTCACTGAACAAACCATAACCATAACCATAGCCAAGCTTCCTATTGCATTTCAAAGACCAGAAGAAAAGCTGCCCTATTTCAAGAAAAAACATAACTGGGCAAACAAAGTAGCAGAGAAAAATTAAACCTTCAACCCAAAAAATGGTTGAAGTTACAGAGAATGAATGAAGGTTGAAAAAGGAATAGCCATGAGCTTATATTAAAGTGAAAACAGTACCTCAGAGAGAAGTCTTGAAGCAAATTGAAGTGTAAAGCTTACAGAGAGATGATGATAGAGTAAAGTGAGGAAGAGAGGGAAATGAAAGGTGAGGCTTCAAATCCTTATCTTATGAACCACACTGTTTCTTTTCCGTTCTCTGGATAAAAATACGATGTTCTTTTGCAGTTTAATTCTGGGGACCCACGTTTGTGAACAAAGACACTCACAGATGGACTATATTCTTCATGGGTTAAGCCCAACATTACTAACTTCATTTTAGTAAGCCCAAATTTGATTTATATGTCCGTTCCAATAAAGCCCACGTCGTTGGCTCCTAGTTCTCTTTCTCTATTAATTAGGCTCCAAAGAGTCCAGTTCAATTTCCTTGTGTTAGAGACAAAGAAATCTTGTTGGTAAAGAAAAATTCTTAGCTTTTTTTTTTTTTATATTCTTAAAGTTATCCTTTTTTTAATCTTATTAATTTTCAAATTATCCTTCGTTTTTAATTAATCTCATGTTACTATAAATTAATGTGTTTTTATCAAATCAAATAATGAATATACTTCAAATTAATTTTTAGTTGAGAATTGAATTAAGGTTTGAAAGTGTATGAAAAACTATATATATGTATGTTATTGTTGTTGGGATTGTGTCTCGTTTCTTAATAAGTTAGACTTTTATAAGAAATAGAAAAGTAGAATGGATGAGAAAATAGAATTAGTATAATAACTAGAGATAAAAGATATCTACATATAAATATAAAGATTGAAATTTAAATCTAGTAATGAAGAGTGATTAGACGTAAAGATTTAACCAAGATAAACATCCCTATAAGAAAAGACATAAAAAAGATGTAAAAAAAATGCAATAGGTTTGACTTCTTATAATCTTGTATATTTATGATATTTGTTTTCTCATCCGGAGATTAGATAATTGATGTCGAATTACGTTAAATATTATTACTCTTTATGTGACCTATTACAATTTTTGTATTCAATAAGTTTTTGAATAATTTTTTATAATTGTTTATAATTTTACTGAAGTATATATTAACGTAAGCATATATAAGTATAACCACACTGATAGGTAGAAATTACAAAACATTTGATGATACTTTCAATTTTATCAAAGAGTGGTATCAAATTAAGTACAAGGAAATTAATACACAGATTATAGATACTTCTCCAAGAAATCATACTGTGATCAACATAAAAATAGTGGAACAAAATGAACTACCAACTGGCATCAGATGCTTTCTTTTGGCTTGAGAATTTTTTTGTGGGTGTTCTTACTTGATCAATAGACTTAAAGTAAAGCATGCCAATATTCATAATCTATAATTTCCAAGTAATATTTGATGGAGGTAGTTGATCCCATATGAGCTTGATAACAAGCATGTGCGTAGCGCGCTATATATATGAGAGTGAACATTCAACAAGCACTTTCGATGATCAACAGCAAATCTGTTTTTCTTTTAATTTATTAGTGGGAATTTGAAACCTTTAGTAAACATGATATACTGTACATAGTATGGGAAAGTGTTACGTGTACGACCAACTTTGTGAAAATCTTCTGTAATATCTACGTTCTGACGATCAAAATCTTCCTTTCTCGGGAAGAAAATCAAGAACCTGTCAGAGCAGAAACCTAACACGTTATTATTTAGAGATTAGAATGGTGAGAATGACTAGAAAAGCGAAGTGATCGACATTGTGATATATATTAAATAGAAATGTGACTACATGCATGCATGCAAGCTAGGTTTTGTAGTGCAAAAGGGCATGCTCTGTTGGGCACCATAATAATCAAATTCTGTGGTTAAGTTCATAAAGGAAGAAACATGTATATATTAAACTAATATGAGCATGGATGAAAGCATAAAGAATAATATTCACCATGAAGGGGTATGACCTCATCACATACTTGGATCCTTTACAATAAGACAACTTATTCAAATTGAACTTTATTTCATTTGTTAAAAATAAGAAAACTTTATGAGCAGATACTCTATTATTCCCTATGCTAGAAAGCAAATTAATTAAGAAATTCACCCACGTGGGAAAGAGTGTGTTCTTGTACAGGTGTGAGGTGTAGTCTAATAAGCTAATTGCAAATTGAGGAGCAGGTTAGCTAGGGTTGGGTTAAAAGCCAATAAGTCAAAAATAAATATATATAAAGAGGCTCACAAGGGTTAAGCTGCAGGCAGCTGGCTCGGTTGAGCCATGGTTCGATAATTGAGATCAAGTACTCAATCTTTCCGTAAGTAAGTTCAGGGACAAGAGTTCAATATTTGGGAATTGGAGTCTTTAATTTTTCTTATAAATTTTATTGAATGGCCAAAATATTATTTTAGATGAAACCACTTAAGCCGTTCTATCTAGTTAACTTATAACTTAAACATATGAACTTGCTTGGATTGGCCTGCATGAAAAGCTATTTTTTTATGATCTTGACAAATCTTTCAGTATCTTTTCCTTACTCGAATTGTTTATTGTCCATTGTATTTAGTGGGATAGAACTCAAAAGATAATTGGACAACTCCATACGAATCTCTGGAAAACTGATAAAATATATACATTCAATAAGATAAAAGCTAGTGGTTAGATCGATTAGTGTGTACCCGAAGTCCCTTTATTATGATTGATCAACTAATTAAAATAAAAAATGATCATGATGGAGCATTATAGTATTGGAATTTCAATGATGAAAATTAAGTTAATGATAATAGTCGATTTCTAAATCAACAACGTAACAAACCGTATCCAAGATAGATCATAACAGCTCTGGGGATGTTGGTTTCGGGATTGGTATTTTCAATTGTATAGGAGACAAGAGGACCAAATGCATTAATACAGCGACAGTTCCAAGTCATTTGTGGAGCCTTATACAAAGCTCAACCTTTTTATACTGAATGCAATATCCAAAGGTGCCAAGTGTTTGAATTCAGCAGTATCTCCACATGTGGGTCGATCATCTTTGCAGTTTCCGAGGTCCCATTTCCAGTTGTACCAACTCCCATAATCCTAATTATACAATTCAAAGAGACTTTCTGCACTCTTATTATATCACAAAAGAAAATCTTCCACCTAGGCTTAACATGGATTCGTGGACATTATTTTTATGCTGAGCTTTGCAAGCTCATTAATTAAAAGATTTGATACATAGAATATGCACCCAAAAGAGGTTCATTGACTCAATAATACAGTTTTAATTAAGCATATGAGCGTCCTGGTCACTACCTAAAGCATTTTAGGTCCTATCTCATACCGTCACTACCTCTCCTTCTTGGTGTGTCCCTTTAAGGCAAGAAAGACTAGAGCAAGAGCACTACTGCAAGCTCTGAAGGGAAGGAAGAGAAATCCCTCATATACATATATCCACATGATAAACTAATGAAACTAATGAAAAGAAAAAAGAAAAAAATTACTCAAACATTAGCTTTATGAACTTTATACAGATTTGGAGAATCATAGGAATGATACAGTTCACTTATGGTTCTTTTGTACGGAGAAGAATGACACACACCTAATATTGTAAGACAATATTTACTATATATGATTGCTCCTGGCCTGCAGCGACTTAGATAGAGCATTCAAAATTCTAATCTAACTTGTGTATATATAGTAACTTTTTAATATGTTTTAATGTGGAGAAAACCTTGACAAAAATATAATATTAATTGCTTAGTCAGCATTGACCAATATCGAAATTAAGTGGCAATAAAGCGGTCAAAGGTACCAAAAAATAATTGAATCAAAGAAGAGCTTAGTTATATAAAGACCGAAGAAACATGACCTTGCAGCCTAGAGATCTCAAAGTCTTTTCCTGGGTTTCTTTTTTCCTGCAATTACGAGATGATGCAACTTGGATATTCCCAGATTTGTTTTTTCTGCAATTACGAGATGATGCAATATTGAACTTAATTAATTATGACATTTTGCATATTCATGACTCGAATATGTTGATCGAAGACCGATACAAATAAAATTTTGCTAAATGCACTGGTCAAAGGACATGACTGCTTTAGATATATGTTGTGTACGCTATTGCTAGCTCGATCAAGTTCAATTTATGTTTCCAAATCAATAGATATATGCATGACATTGATGGCTTGGCTTCTTTTCCTCTGTTGAACAACTATGTATAAATGTTTATCAATATGAATGACAGATCCAAGTAAACAAAAAAGTAATATAAGAAGCCGAAGTTCTAAATTTGTATGTATGGTATCTTGACATCAGCCCTGCTATGGTTGTGATACATTAGAGAAACTAATCATAATTTCCAAATCATAACTTCTCTTTCAAACCTTTCTTTTTCTTACCTTTTCGGGTCCACTGTAGGATAAAATTCGATTCTGAAGGAACTTTAAACAATATATAAACATTTCTATTAAAAATTTGTATACAATTCATAACCCCTCGGTAGTTCCAGAGTGCACTTTTGTTGCATAAAAAATATAGATATAAACATAGTATAATATGCATTGCCCAGAAGTACAAGGCATAAACAGCATAACCTAAAAACAATGTTAATAAAGTAGAGATCACATCACATTTGCAGAGATATGTGATCATATTGGATCAATCTTTTTCAGGAATCTTGGAGGATTCTTTTTTATAATTTACTCAAAAAGTTTAAGATACCCTAGAGTCTACTCTTTCTCTGATCTTTCTCTCCCACACACAAACTAATATATATATATATATATATATATATATATATATCCAGTCCAGCTTAACTCAACCATGGATCAGCTAGCAAAAGGAAAACCCTTTGCTACTCTAGCTATATATAAGACGTTTGTTACAGGTCCCCGTGTACATATATGAATAATGAATGATCGAAGAATCAAATATAAAATGAGATAGAGGGTTATTTGATTTTATAATTGGATGGATTTGGAAGTGGTGGGGGCGTTTATTTGGCCCTTCACAGACACATTGACAGCGTTTTCCAAGGGATCATATTGCTTAGCAAATCGTGTGGAGTAATGCATTCTGTAAGTTTGCATGTGCCCACAATCTACAGTAGATATCATATTCTCCACATATCTCTCCACTAAGCTTTGTCTTTGTTTCTTCTTTCCCTAATTATTTTATTATTAATAACAACATCACTCATCAAATCACACCTAATCAACATAATCCCTTCTTTTCTTCTTTGCTTTTATTAGTTAATTTCCATACTATAATATTATTAATTTATTATCATATACATTTCTATTCTATGTTCAAGGAATAAGTAGGAGCCAGCCCGCCAGCCAGCCAGCCTTTTGTTTCATCAAGAAGTTAAACCAGGTAGACCTTTTACATTTTCAGCCTTATCAAGCTATTCATCAATCATCATACAAATATTTTGCTTTATTTTAATTATAGTTTTCAAACATATGTTAATTAAATTAATGAGATATTTATGATTTGATAAAGGGAGAATATTCATCTATACGTCTGTTACAATAATGCAACATGTGGCATGCACCCATTAGCCAATCCCTGCAGCCATTGTATTTAGGAATAAGATCAGTTGCTTCAATCTAAATCATCACAAATACAAGACCCTTGATTAAATATTTATCATCATCTGATTCACGAGATGAATTTAATATTCTATGTTTATCGATAATTGTAACATTAATTACTCCTAAAGATTTATGGACCGGAAGAACAGCCAATGAGCCGAGTGTTGGATAATGTATCATATAAAATGCTTCATTTTTTTGTTAATTTAAATTTTAGATTAATTTAAGTATAGTTTTGTACACTAATTTGGTTGTAACATCTAGTCTTCTGAGTTGAGAGATGGACCACACAATATTATATAAGTGTTAAAGCTGGGGATGCGTTCCCATAATGACTAATGACCTCATACCTTATTGACTTTGGCTTCCCATGTCGTTCTACTCAATAAGGTATCCCTTTTCCTGCAATCTGTTACAGTGATGTTTGGATTCTTATTTATGACGAAACTTATATATAAATTATCAGATTTTAGTTGATCCTAACCCTATTTATAAATCCAGTAAATCTAAACATCGGATAACATCAATGCCGAGTCAGCAAAAAAGAAAGAAACCGCCATTTCGTATCCTTAATGCTTAACAGAATTGATTAAGAGTTACTTTGCTAAAGATAATTAAAGAAAAATTTATGTGAAATTTGGTTATGATTAGCGCATAAATGGCACATTAGAGGAGAGGTTTAGAGGGTTTAATTGGTAATTGCAAGAGTTCACATGTCTGTATAAGAAATTGGAGGATTCTCACTTTCCACCACACAAACAACTCATAAAATATGACCCACAAATCATGCGTGAAACAGCTCAACTAGATTTGGTTCCTAGCAATTTCATAACATGATATGATCTTGTTCAAATTATCGCGATCTTTTGGTCAAAACTGTTAACCTCATCACCATTAATTTTGCCAATCTTATAATAGAAACAGCTTAAATCTGAGAACTGGAACTCTTTGAGCAAGATATATTCTGCATCTAAGGCTAGCTTTTAAGAAAAAAAAAAAAAGAGAAGGAAAGTTGAAGATCAATATTGGTACATCTTTGGATATAAAATATGCAATATTAATGGGCGAGAATTTTAATTTCTTTTCTACCCATATGACAATCCCTATGAAGAAGCAAATAAGATTTCTAGAATCTATAATTTAATTCTTTTTAACGTTTATTTTATTGTTTGCCTTTCTTGTTAATTAAGTTTGGTTAAAGAATTTCACAACTAGGGCATTTTAGGGTTTAAGTCAGGTGAGATGATTCGATCATAGAACTGATGAACATCACATGTAAAGTGGGACCTACCCTTTTCATTTCAAGGACTGACTTGATCAATTTTAGTACAATCTAGACCATCAAAATATTGGAAGGATTGATGGTCCACAATGATATATATAATTAATATACATACAGGAAAAAGAAAAATACCCTCTTGAGAGACATATAGATTAGCTTAATTAAGGACTAATTAATCAGTATTTAGAATCAGAACTAATCGTAGTAGATGAGAAATCCTAAGTTCCATCAAAGAGCGTGGGATGTAGGTAGCACATGATTTACTGTGAGGAAGGCCACACATAAATTATTTTAATATACAGATAGAAGCTTCGTATAAATGTTAATGTATTTACATATTTTAGCAAACAATATCATGTCTAATACAGTGCAACGGCGCGTCGGGTGGCAATGCTTTTCAGAATACAATTTTAAAAGGGATTAATTCAGAGACAATCGCTTTCAAGTCGTAGTCTTCAAAGTCCATAACTAAAGGAAAGTTTTTATATATTAAAATATTTATTATAGGTATTATTCATATATATAGTGTAATAAACAATTTATAGAAGTTCTAAAATATGATGCAAAAGAGAAGGTGGAGGAAAAAGAGCATAAAATCTATGTGTATATTTCAAATAAATCTGTACACAATCTGATCCAGCGATGCAATAATTACTGTGTTTCAAACAGCTTTAAAAGGGGTATTGGAGATCTCTGATTTCTCAGCAGCTCTTTGCCACAGATTTTGTAGTCGGAGAAAGTTTGGGATTCACAAAGCAAGAAGCTACCTCTCTCACCTGCTATCTCTTTAATTTGTTCTCTCCCTCACGCGCACGCACATACCTCAGAAAAGGAGAAGATGGGCAGCAGTTATTTTGGGGAGCCAAACATGGGAAACGAAAGAGGTGGGTCTTCAAGGAAAGGCAAGAAGAGCAACTCAGACAAGCCTAAGCAACCACAGAGAGGTCTTGGTGTTGCTCAACTGGAGAAGATCAGATTACATGGCCAAATGGGTTGCAGCTATCATCCTTCCTTTCATAATCCTTACTCTACTAGTTTCAACCAGGTATATATATTTATATCTCTCCTGCTGTGAGGCTGTGAGTAGTAGTTGTTGAAGATTATCAAGTCCTTGAATTTCATGTAGTTCATCTTTGACGTTCATGCAGGAGGATGTGAGAGTGCAGACATCTTATTCTTCAATACCATCATCATCTTTCTCCTATTCACCATCGTCAGCTTCCCCAACTTCTTATGGTTGCCATCCCAGCATCACGGTACATGAACTTGCTTTTTCTATTGTTTCTAGGAATAATTTCAGAAATAGAGCCACAGTTTGATTTCAATATTTGATATATTGATGGGTCATGATTGCGTCCATCTTTGACCGATTTGTGTGTCATCACTTTGTTTATGTTTTTGTTCTTGCATAATCAATGATGATGTACAGTATTAGTTGGGAGAAAACACAACAGAACACTTTTCTTGGTTTTGTGTTTAATTATAAAGGAAATTGTCTTGTCCATTATCATTATCATCATGAGATGAAATAATTTTGTACGAATTTTTTTCTTCTTTCTGTTTGAATTTGAAATGAAATCTATTAGGGTATGGGAAATTCTCTCTAGGTTGATGATCTCTAAATCTTTGAAAGTTTTACTCACTGATTGGCACTGCTAACCCTAACTTGATATTCGTTGGAGGAATAAAAAAATAAAATAAACTTAATGCACTTACATCATCCTAACCATCGTTGTTGGTACCCAATACTTCGGAGAATGAATACTTTGCAAGAAGTGAGACGAGGTTTCAATCAATTTATATTTCTATGTTTGGTTTCTGTGAATCTTGATCATGGTCCCTAATGAAATCTCTCAAAATCACTTGTCTTTAGCAGATGGGGCTAGGAGACTATGAAAGATCAACCATCATACATGGTGATTCGCAGCCTACTACTACAGCAAGGTACTTATACTTCCCATCTTCAATTGTTAATAAGCAAGAGCTATCAATGAAGAATCCGCCATTTTACTTTCTTTCTTGGAGTTTTATTGTTAAGGTATGCTTCTAAAGAATGTATATGTTGAATTACAGCAGTTGGAACCCTGGGAATGGAATTTTAGAGACCCAACATTTTACACAACCAAGCATCAATAGACACCTTTTAAATCTACAGTGTGAGGTTGTTACAGAAAATCTTTGTAGCTTTTGTACTCACTTTTTCAAAATGCATGCATAGGTTTTGTGTTGATATTGACATTCTTATCTATATATATGTATGATAGGATCCACTGCAAAAGAAGAGCAAAAAACACAGGAGTAACTCAATGGGCTCAAGCAGTCAGAATTCTGAATCCAGTGACACTCAAGAGGTAGATTTGGAGTTGAGACTATCACTTTAAGCAGTTGTTTTCTGCGGCTGAAATTGACGGGATTCGAATTTTACTCTTTTACTTATATGATCAAAAAGTCCAAGATAACATGTTGTTTTGGGGAACAAATAGCGGTCAAGTTGATGAGATCGAGCAAGGTTATAAACATGGAACATGTTTTGAAGTTTAATGTGAAAGAATCTTGTGTAATGAAAGATAGATTGACTTTCAACATAAGACAATGAAAGTTTCTTCTTATTCATGAATTGTCAAAGAAGCAAGAAAGTCATAATTCTCCCATTGAGAAAAAGCTAACATCATTCATCGAATTGAAGATTAACGTTTCTATTCTCGTTTACTTCTGTTGTTGAATAGTGCATGAATTTGTTTAAGAAGGTAAAAAATGGGGATCAACAATAAAGCATGTCAAAGAGTACATATATACTCATAAATCATCCAGTGCCAAGTGTAGATTAATCTTTCTCATTTAATTTAAGTAACTGACAGCTTCAATCTTGGCGAATTATGTCCTCTTATGTATGACATTGCTGAGAAAAAAAATCTGATTTGCATATTAAATTAGGAACGCATTTGCCTTGCAGGTACATGAAATTAATGCCAACTTACCAAGATCTAGCTGTCGACTTAGCTAGGGTTATATCAGATTAAAAATGTTTTTCTTCAGTTAAATGGAAACGCCAAATTTACTAGTTTCCATAGGCATATATCTATTGATACAGAAGAGCTTCAAGTCAAGTAGAGCCCTAATTTGAATTCTAATCTCATGTCATGCTAGCATTAACTGTAATTAATCTTTTTTGGTTAAATATTATTAAGAAATTTCTATGTGTGGTGTATAGAGTATAGTATAGAATTATTTGTGTGTGTATATATATATACATATTTCTCCTTCCTTGCTAATTAATTGGGCAAGTTGTTCTTTAACATAATAGTCAAGGTCTAAAAAGCAATGGCTTTGCACTATGTTCTTCGATCATTAAAAATAGTTCTTGTGTAGACATAATACGAATAACAGAAAGTATGAATATATTATTGGTTTTCCATTTGGCAAATCTTTTCATTAATTGGTTGAGATACTAAGAAAAGTTCTTGTATTTTATAATTAATATATTTTTCTTATTTAAGTTTTTTTTTTTCATAATTATCTTTCATATAAAGAGCTCAAATCAAAAGAGAATCTTGGTTGAAAATTTACTGAAGCATCCATTCATGGCAGTAAATTAGATACAAAACTTAATTACCAAAAATCTGGCAGGAGCATATGGCATCAGCAGTCATAAGCATTATTGTGATAACCAGTTTGAATCGGGGTGTTGAAAACATTCCTCAACTCGAAATGTTGACTTGACTAAAGGAACACGAAATTGTGATCAAACACATGGTGTGGTTTGCATCACGTTGGATTAATAGGTCAACACCAATATATAGCAATAGCCAAAGCGTTGGAACTTCAATTACAAGAGGAAAATAGTGTCATTTCTTTCACTGGGAACGTAATCAAATAGGTAGTTAATAAGTCTACAGATGCATGGTATACTCCAATGCTGAATTTCATATCAAACGTGTGATTTTCAATTTTCATGAGTCAAGAAAAGTTTGACCATCTTTAGTTTCATATATGATTTTTCATGTTTTATTCTTCAGATTGTGGTTAAGAATGTCTTTTCAATGTTTAACATTATCTCTCCCAAGTTAGAAACCGCCATTAAGAATGTCATTAATCACGAGATGAAGAAGGAAGCAGCCTGTTTCGGGGCTCCACTTTTTGCAGCTTTAATAAAAGTAAAAGTGTAAGAGTTTACTACAATGTTCATTTATAAAAACCCAGTAAATCCAAAGAAATTAAAAAAAAAAAGGAATTTTTACGTTTTCTAGTTGATTATGATCAAGAAACGTGGCCTAACAGAAAATAAAATTATGATCAAGAAAAAAATACTTATATATTAAACTGTCTGGTCTGTCAAAGTGAATGAAAATATGTTCTTTATGTATAATATTAATTGCTTTTGTGATGATCATCCAGGAGGTAGTATCGTAGCTAGGTGAGCTTGATGATGTGCTTTCACTATAGTTAAAATAAAGTTGGCTTGGCTCTTTAGAATCCGGAAGAGAAAATAATGGTAAAACAGCTGTATTAATGTCAATCAAATGAAAAGATTACTAATGACAAAATCAAAAAAAAAAAAAAAAAAAAAGCTTACNAAAAAAAAAAAAAAAAAAAAAAAAAAAAGCTTACTATAACATAATTGATTGCTTTTCTAATCATAATAATTAGGAATATGTGACCCTATTGATTAATTACTTAACAAGAGGACGTTCCAAGCTGAATAATAGAATCATCAAACACAATAGAGAATCAGTGACATTTAAATTTGCTGTTAATAAAATATCATTTAAAATTTGGATAAGAATTCGGACAAATTAAATGGATTCTCATAAATTTATATAAACTAGCAGAGTTACAAGTTAAATATCCAATTAAATATTTGGCTAATTTATCGTAAGAGTTGTATGCTCTTCTAATTTGAGATTATGTTGAATGTACAGGTGGCAAAACTGGGTAAACATTTATCCAATATTTAGCATTTACTTCTAATTAAAAGCCCAATGACCGTAAAAGAAAATTGACTAAGCAATGCTACATGAGCCCATTGGAAACAAACAAACTTCACCGCATTCAAAACTGACTAGTTCAATTCCTCGGTAAATAGTTAACAACTATAAAAATTTCCTCTAAATCAGGTACAATGACTATATTTGAGACGCCAAGTATTGCACTTATAAATACTAGTAGAGGTGGACAGGCTAGAACAAGGGAATAGCGTTGGATCTGCCATTTGAAAAAATGGCAGATCTCTCCAAAGTCCTTTCTGTTCTAGCTCTCTTGTTGGTTTCCGTGCATGCCTCTAAGGGCTTCAAACCCGCCCGGCGACATCGTCACAAACCCGCAAACGCTTGGACACATGAGGCCGCAACTACAGCTTGGAATCATAAGCCCGCACAAGCTTCGAATATCGATCCAGCCCCAGGTTGTCAAGTGCCAGCAGTGGAACCGAATAATATTGTTGTTTCAGCGCAAACGGCATTCAATGGCAGCTGGGAGTTGGTATCTCAAAGTTCTGGTGTCTCAGCTATGCATACAATCTTGCTTCCCAAAACGAACAAGGTCTTAATGTACGATGCCACAGTTTGGAAGACATCACGTATTAGATTGCCTAAGGACAAGCCTTGCGTTTTAAGGAACGTACGTGATAGTTCGGACATGGACTGCTGGGCTCATTCAGTCCTCTTTGATAGTGATACAACACAACTGAAGCCACTCAGGGTTTGTTCCGTTTCTTCGTTCGTCACACAATGTGGATTAAATGTCAATAAACTACTTAATTATCCGCTGCTAACATTTTCTATGGCAGATTGAAACTGACACCTGGTGCTCATCGGGAGGTCTCACAGTGGATGGAAACTTGGTCAGCACTGGAGGTTATGGACCTGGAGCAAAAACAGTGAGATATCTTGGGGCATGCGATTCTTGTGAATGGAAGGAATACCCCGTCGCACTTGCGAATGATAGATGGTAATTATGATACTAATTAAATTTCCATTTATATATTGTCTTATTTTCTCTGAAGCTACGTACAATGTTCATCATCAGTAATTATTCACTTATATTATATATGTCTTGTCACTGAAGGTACGCAACACAGGTAACTTTGGCTAATGGTGATTTCGTCGTGTTTGGTGGCCGTAATTCCTTCAGCTTCGAATTCATTCCAAAAGAAGGACAAACCAATAAGATGGCCACTTTCTTTCCCTTGCTCAAAGAAACCTTTGATCAGTACACTAACGTGTCAGCCGGACCAAAAGCAAGAAACTACACGCTGGAGAATAATTTATATCCTTTTGTTTACCTTGTCCCCGATGGTAACCTCTACGTATACTCCAACAATCGTTCAATTTTGTTCAACCCGTACGAAAACAAAGTTCTCCGCGAGTTCCCAGTTCTAGGCCCTGGTCAGCGCAACTACCCTCAATCAGCATCGTCTGTACTCCTCCCACTCAAACTTAATTCCCAAATAAACCCTAAAGACACTCCTGCGGAAGTCCTAATCTGTGGTGGGGGACTGTATAACAATGCCTACTTTTATGCAGATGATCAAAAAATCTTTGCTAAGGCACTGCAAGACTGCGCAAGAATGGATATCCAAAGCCGAAATCCAGTTTGGGTGAGGGAAGATATGCCAGGACCTCGCATAATGGGCGACGCAATGATTCTTCCAACTGGAGAGGTGCTAATTGTTAATGGTGCAAGATGGGGTTTATCCGGATGGGGTGATGCTGACGACCCTGCTTTCAACCCTTACTTATATAATCCCGACGCACCATTAGGCCAAAGGTTTAAGGAATTAGCCCCCACAAACATTCCAAGAATGTACCATTCCACAGCTACTGTACTCCTTGATGGAAAGGTTCTTATATCAGGCAGCAACACTGTTGACGGATACGTGTTTGAGAACGTTAAGTACCCTACTGAGCTTAGGGTCGAGAAATTCTCGCCTCCCTATTTGGATCCAGCATTGAATTCCCTAAGGCACTCCATAATCTTCAAAGCTTCCGATCAAATGACAGGATATGGCAAAAGGATCTCTATTAAGGTTAAATCACAGCAGCCCACCCTTAACAAGGATGACCTTAAGGTGACTATGTATGCACCGCCCTTTACCACTCACAGTATGTCCATGAATCAGAGGCTTCTTATGTTAGAAATTTCCGAGGTGATTTACATCGTTCGGCGAAGAGCTTACAAAATTATAGCTTTTGCACCAGGATCATCGACGCTTGCTCCTCCTGGGTATTACCTTCTCTCCGTCGTTTATAAAGGAGTACCAAGCACTGCAATGTGGTTCCAAATCAAGTAAATTTTAAAGATTTAGACGTTGTTACTGCAGGCTATGTTTGGGGGGCGTGATTTTGTCTTTGGGTTGAGAGAGGCCTCGGATGTGAATGTTCAAATGGAGAATTTTCTATTTTCCAACGTTTTTCCCTGGAATAGAAAATTCTGTCATTTGCTTTTGTTAATTTTTCTCTCCAATACAACTTCTTCCCTTCAATATGTTGTCTCGAAACATTACGTTATGCTACCAACTATATTTTGTCTTCAAGAAAAACATTTTTTCAACCAAAAAAAAAATTTCATTTATAATATAAAATATGATTCTGGTTGAACCAAAAAAAAAAAGAAGCCGTAAAAAACATTTTAAATTAATACAAACAAAAAATGTCTCTTGGTATTAAAATATCTGTTGTTGTAATCATCTGCAGAGTCCTCTGTTTTCTTTCTCACGTAATCCCAAACCTTTCCTTTAAATTACAAGATCCTTTCGGTAGATTTCATGATGAACAAAATGGTATTAGAGGCTCAGAAGTGAACGGACAAGATCGCCTTCGGATTTTCCAACGACAAGAATGCTACAACAGGATTCAATGGCAAATGGGAGCTGGTTTCTAAGAACTCTGGTGTTTCAGCCATGCATGCAACCTTGCTTCCAAAAATTAATAAGGTTTTGATGTACGATGCCATAGTCTGGAAGACATCAAATATTCCATTGCCTCCTGAGAAGATGCCTTGACGTATCGTCCATGCCACCAGTGAAAGAGACGATTGGTGTCATTCAGTGTTGCTTGATATTGAAACATCACAACTGAAACCACTGAAGGTGAATTCTAAATCATGGATATATATAGGGTTCAAGATTCTTTGATCATCTGCGTAAAAGTAGGCATTGTTATATAGTCCCCCACCACAGATTAGGACTTCGGCAGGAGCGTCTTAAGGGTTTATGTAGGAATTAAGTTTGATTGGGAGCAGTACGTGTGAATTTTGTATAAAGAAAATGAGCTCAAGAGAGAAAATGGAAGAATTCTGTACATTGCTTTCAAGAAACTTGATTACATTCCAGAGTATTCCAGTTTTTTTATACTACTCATGTTCCAGCTATTTTAACCAACTAGCTAACAAAACTAACAAACTAACTGTTGGTAACAAACTAGCTAACAGCTTTTAATTTAACAGAATTTAACTAACTTCTTCTCTTGCTATTTCCTTCTTTGCTTTCTCCTCTTCTGAACTAAATTTTAGTTCAATGGAATCAATGCAAGAGGCTATACTCCAACGGTACGGACGATGCTAATTGACCGTTATTGCGCTGACCAGGGGCTAGAGCTGGGAACTCGCGGAGAACTTTGCTTTTGGTCCGGCTGATACGTTAGTGTACTGATCAAAGGTTTCTCTGAGCAAGGGAAAGAAAGTGGCCATCTCATTGGTTTGTCCTTCTTTTGGAATGAATTCGAAGCTAGAGGAATTACGGCCACCAAACACGACAAAATCACCATTAGCTAAAGTTACCTGTGTTGCGTACCTTCAGTACAAGACACACATAGCTAAGTGAATAAGTACTGATGATGAAATTAACCTTTTTAAAACAACACGACAAAATCAATAATTCTAGCTGTTTCTATTAGTTAAAAATAATTCTATACGTATAACTAATTTCTACGATCTTACCTATACAATCAATGTATAAAGCTATTGGATTGATGTATATCATTTATTAAAAAATCTCTATTTTATTTTTTATTTTTATCTATGTAATAAATTTGAGTCAACTCAAGTTATAAGTTGGGTTTTAAAATTTGGTTGTAGAGGCAGTGTTACTTACCAATTAAATACTATTGATTGATTAATGACGTTTGACACCTATAATAAAGCAAATTGTCTATTACCATTTACCACAGACCAACTTAATTTAATATAATTAAGATATTAATTATTTATTATTTAACTTATTAATACATCAGCGGTTGGATTTGGTCACGGAAAATGACGTGCGACGTCAGACTAAGGGCTAGGCAGCTGTCATGCTTAGTTTTCGCCAGCACGTGCAGACCTTTAGGATTAAGAATTAATTTGCTATTAGTCCTGACATAAGCCTGTAGCAATTTGTATGGTCGACTAACAATACATGTATATGTTTGCTAGTAAACAATCCAAAAAGGTGTATGGAGAAAGAGTTTGAATAAAGTTTGATTCATTTAATCATGGAAACATGTAGAAGTAATGAATGTAAAGCTACCAACCACTCGTGTTTACTTGATAAAGAGACATCAAAGCAAATCAAAGATTTTTTATGTAGCGTTGAGCAAGGGATTCCAGCTCCTATAGGCTCTCCTTGGCATAGACATTGGCAAACCTCCTTAACAGTTGCGGAACACATACATTATAGTTCTATAAATATAAAGAAATATTATAAATACAATCAAGTTATAATCTCACGTGGCATAATAGTATTTATTTATTATTTATCTAATAATTTAATGTTACTTTAAATTGCATGAATTAGGTTATAAAACTTGATTGCATACGTAAAATTATTAATAAATAAAACGCAACAACAAAGACAAAGTAACAGCAACCTTGAATTATTGGATCTAATTGATCTGCACCCACATGGCATCGCTTAGAACTCCTTTATAAACCACATAAAGAAGATAAGCCCCAGGAGGAGCAACGGCACCTGATGCGTGTGCCCCAAGTATTATGTTGTGAACTACTGGCCAAATGTTGTTAACCACATCCACCAAACCTAAGAAAAGTAGCCTCTGATTCAAAACCAATGATGGATCTAATAAAGGATGCGAGAATTTCTCAACTCTGAGCTCTATCGGGTACTTGACGTCAAATTTGTATCCATCATGAGTGTTGCTCCCTGCTACAAGAACTTTTCCATCTGGTAGTAACGCAGCTGAACGGTTGTTGCAGCTAACTCCTTAAACCTTGGCCTCTGGTCCTGTAGGCCTATATAACACGGGGACAAAATTGGGTTCCTCCGCATCCCACCATGCTGATGTACCTAACTTTGCACCATTAATAATTAGCACATCCCCAGTTGGAAGAATGATCATGTCGCTCAGTACACGGGGTGACGGCATATTTTCCTTTTTCCAAACTGCATTCTGTTCTGTGATTTGAATTCTTCCACAGTCTTGTAAGGCATTTAAAACGTATTGGGTGTATATCAAGATGTGTCATCTATGTTAAATTAATCATTGGATATATAACATATATATTACTATTCCTTCAATTTTATAATTATTTATCGTTTAAAAATATAATTTCGAATTATAAGTCATTTGAATTTCAATATTATATTAACGACAGCTAACTTCCTTCTTGTTCAAACAGACTTCGCAGTCCATGCATGAAACCTCGTCACTCCTCCAGTAATTAACTAACAACTACTAAAGACTGTCTCTGCGGAATAAAAAACAAGTACGGTTCCATTTCCAGCAAACCCTTTAACAAACATATTGCAATTCTAGAAGAAACGGAGAGATATAAAGGAATCTATAGAACAGTAGAAATAAGAAATATCTTTGGTGAAGTTTTGTAAGCGAGGACAAGATCATTCAACTTACAATGGGAGGGAGATACAAGGAGCTTGTGTATTCTTTCTCTCTTATTCGTTTCTGGAAGTGCGCAAATATTGCCTGGCCCTTCCTCTGAATTTTCGGATCCTTCTGGTGGTGAAAGCTCTGACAGGGAGGAATCTTTTGGCAGTGGCGGAAAAAATGATACAACGGAGAATCCAGTGGCAAGTGGGAGCTGGTTAGTGAAAACTCCGGTGTTTCAGCCATGCATGCAATCTTGCTTCCAAAAATCAACAAGGTTTTGATGTTCGATACATCACTGTTTGGAAGACTTCGAACATTCCATTGCCTCAGAAGAAGATGCCTTGCCGTATTGCTAACGAGACCACCGGAGAACAAGATTGTTGGTGCCATACAGTCCTATTTGATAGTTAAACATAAAAAATGAAAGCACTCAAGGTACAATATTCTACATTAATTTTAGATAGAGTGCTTTCGTTCACTATTAGACGTAATCTTTTTGAACATTTAAATACCACAAATAAAATTACGTTGTCAAATGCTTGTTGATAATAATAATAAGATTCGAACTGCTTCCTGCTTGGGGAAGTTACCTTGGAAATATATGAACTTAAAAATGCAGGTTAATTAACAAGATAATTACAGAATTAATTTATTTGATATATACCTTTTCTATCTTTATTAATAGTCTAACTCGTTTTTCTCTATGACTTCAGGCTGACACCGACCCATGGTGCTCAGCACGAGGTAGTGGAGGAGAAGCAAAGTCGGTGAGATATCTCTCCACACGTGACAGCTACGACTGGAAGAAATACCCAACAGCACTTGCAAACCCTAGATGGTAAACCTATACTATCGATAAGCTTTAATTTATTCATTTTAATTAAGCATTTTTTTTTTTCATTTCTCTTTTTACCGTCCATGTTTAATTATTCAGGGAGAGACGACATTTATATTCATATGTTGCAAGAACTAAAAGCATATATTTGTTTATGTTTTGTCATGAAGGTACACAAAACAGGTAAGCTTACCTGACGGTGGATTCATTGTGGTTGGTGGTCGTGCTTCCTTTAGTTATGAATACGTTCCACCTGAAGGACAATCCAATTCGAAATCCATATACTTCCCCTTGGTAAAAGATACCCATGATGAACTCAAGCAAAGTATTGACCAGCTGAACCCCTTTATGATTGAGAATAATTTATACCCTTTTATCCATCTTTCCCCTGACGGCAATCTCTTCGTGTTCTCTAATAACCGTTCCGTATCACTCAACACTGGGAATTTAGAATAGCCGAGTATTGAAATGAGAAGCTGCAGGAGGTAATATTAAACATAGAAAATGCAGAACATGCATAAAAGTTATCTGCTGCATATTATTCCAGAACTGAATGTGTCTTTATATAGACTTACAAGCACACTAAAAAACCTGAAATATCTCATCTATATAAGATATTATTGCCACTAACTCAGACTAATTCTATTAGCCAAAACAACAGAAAATTAAG
>JANLJB010005577.1:0-54338 GCA_026212285.1 Bursera cuneata
TATACAATTTTGTTAAAATAACTAATTTTCATTCATTTTGCAGAATGAAGTTATTCATGCAACTATACCAAAAAACAGGGTTTCAAAGTTTAGGAACCACATCCATGAAGGTTCAATTTGTTTGATAAAGAGTAACTTCAAGAAAAGTATAAAAATTTTATTGACAGAGCAAGAAGAAGGAGAAGAAGAAGACAAATTAAAAAATATAATTTTCAAAGAAGTGTTCTAAAAAATAGACAATTTTAAATTGTAAGAATTTTATTTGCGTCTTTTGATATATAATCCTTAATTCTATATCTAAATATAGGATTTTCATATTCTTTCAATAAAAATTTATTTATAAAATTTATAAAATCATAAAATAATGAAAAATAACAAATCCTATTAAATAAACATAATCGCGCAACGAGCGGGCTTTTCACCTAGTTATAATATATTTTGAGATTTATCTCTAAAAACATTACTTGATTTAGTGTTTAATCAACTATAGCTTTCTACAGTATTTAACTTAGCTTGTTATTATAACGTACAAATCAAAGACCTAACTTTGCATTTTTTTTTATTTGTTCTCATTGGAATTGGTCACTCGTAAAAAACTTGTCCTAAGTTTCAAAAATTATCAAACGCTCGTACATTTTGTCATCAATTTCTCTAAGTTCTTTGAAAAGTCATCATAAATTATTTTTGTTTAACCGATTCTCTCTTAGTTGTTGATGCTTTTAAGTATTCAGTATATTGATATTATCATCTAAAAAAAAAAAATCAAAGAAAATAACTAAGATTAGAGGATGACTTGATTTTTCGCGGTTCATTTTTTTTATTACCTAACTAAGTTCAAGTATAAGGACAAAATACATTTCTAAATAAATTGCAAAGCGTTTTGAAGTATGACATTTGTCAACGTGTCAGATCTCGACTTATTGCTAAACCAAAAAAAAAAAAAAAAAAAGGTTTAAATAAATCTTAAAAATACNNNACTTATTGCTAAACCAAAAAAAAAAAAAAAAAAGGTTTAACTAAATCTTAAAAATACTATTTTAGACTTTATTATTTTCACAAAAGGTGACTATTTGTACCCTTAAAACTAATTTGAATATCAATTTACTCTATAAACATCTCATATAAGTTTAGAAACATTTTCCTAATTTTTACAATCTCCTGATATTCCATTAACTAACCCTAATTAAATATTCTTATTCGTCTTCTATAATTTTTCTCTCACCAATGACAATTATTTCTTTCTTTTATTTCAATTTAAATTCTTAAAATTATTAAATTTCCATTTTAAAAGATAAATCTTAAACATAGATTCATCATCTCAAAACATATATTCAAAGATAAATCTTAAACATACCTTCATCATCTCAAAACTTATTCATCTTATGAAATATTTGACCTCCATTTTCGTAAAACTCTTTCAATTTATAATAATTTCATAAGTTTTTTTTTTTTTTGCAACTCTCAATAAGTAACTTTGCACAGCCCCTTATTCACTTACTATTATAAAACACTTAATATTGCAAAATTAATGTGATTGAAAGAATAAATTCTACAATTAAATTATACTAATTAAGAGATACGATGATACGTCAATTGTACAATTTGTATAGTGAGTTTATAAGTATAACATCACTCTTTATCTTGAATTTAATAATTTTAAAGAATGTAAGTTAATAGAACCACCTTTGGATTAAAATTACAAAAATGACCAAAATATCCCCTGTGAGTAAAAGTAAGTACATGAACAAAGATCGAATATGAGGGACTAATATGAACTGTTTCCGAGTTTTTCATGGTGACTTTTCTTGGACTTTGTAAGGCCCAGGATCTATGTCAACCCTAGGCCACAAGATGCAAAGGCCCAATCAGAAGTCACGACTACACTTGCTCTCCAGTGACCTACTCTCAAAACGGCACTGTATTCTCGTCCTCTCTTATCTTTCTCTAAAACCCTTTCAGAACCCTATCTATCTGTCTGAACAAAAACAAATCAAATCACTCCGAGACCAAAAAAGTCAATCAATCAATGGCTCTCTCCAAGCCCACCTTCCTCAGCCACCTCAAAACGCTAACCAATCCCGTCCGCCACCGTCATCGCTTTCCTCCGCTGTTAGTCACCCTCCGTTTCCTCTCATTCGCCACCCCGGAGGAAGCCGCCGCCGAGCGCCGCCGCCGAAAACGCCGTCTCCGCATCGAACCACCTCTCTCCTCTCTCCACCGTTCTCAGCAGCAACAACAACAACAACCACCGAAACCCATCCAGAACCCTAATGCCCCGAAGCTTCCCGAAACGGTCTCCGCCGTTTCTGGCAACCGTCTCAACCTCCACAACCGGATTTTGACTCTCATCCGTCAGAATGATCTCGAAGAAGCGGCGTTGTTCACTCGCCACTCCGTTTATTCTAACTGTCGTCCCACGATTTTCACGGTTAACGCCGTGATGACGGCGCAGCTGCGGCAGTCGAAGTACTCGGATCTTCTGTCGCTTCATCGCTTCATCACTCAAGCTGGCGTGGCGCCGAATGTGATTACTTACAATCTTTTGTTTCAAACTTACTTAGATTGTAAAAAGCCTGATACTGCACTTGAGCATTACAAGCAGTTTATAAACGACGCGCCGTTTAATCCCTCACCGACTACTTATAGAATTTTGATTAAAGGGTTGGTTGATAATGGGAAAGTTGAGAAAGCTATGGAGTTGAAGGAGGAAATGTTTGTCAAGGGTTTTATGGCTGATCCTGTTGTTTATAGCTATTTGATGATGGGTTGTGTTAGAAATGGGGATTCGGATGCGATTTTCAAGCTTTATGAGGAGTTGAAAGAGAAGTTGGGAGGAGTTGTGAGTGATGGGGTTGTGTATGGGAGCTTGATGAAGGGTTATTTCATGAAGGGTATGGAAAAGGAGGCCATGGAGTGTTATGATGAGGCTGTGGGGGAGAATTCGATTGTGAAAATGAGTGCAATGGCATATAATTCGGTGCTTGATGCATTGTGTAAGAATCGGAAGTTTGATGAGGCTTTGAAGTTGTTTGATAGGATGATTAATGAACATAAACCTCCTAAGCGGTTGGCGGTGAATTTGGGGAGCTTTAATGTGATGGCTGATGGGTACTGTTCAGAAGGGAGGTTTGAGGATGCCATTGAGGTTTTCAGGAAGATGGGTGAGTATAGGTGCAGTCCTGATACATTGTCGTTTAATAATTTGATTGATCAGTTGTGTAAGAATGGAATGTTGGCCGAGGCCGAAAAGCTTTATGGAGAAATGGGGGAGAAGGGGGTGAATCCGGATGAGTTTACTTATGGTCTGTTGATGGATTCTTGTTTTGAAGAGGGTAGGGTTGATGATGGGGCAGCATATTTTAAGAAGATGATTGACTCGGGTTTGAGACCAAACTTGGCGGTTTATAACAGATTGGTTGATCAGTTGGTTAAAGTGGGAAAGATTGATGAGGCAAAATCATTCTTTGATATAATGGTAAAGAAGCTGAAGATGGATAATGAAAGTTATAAGTTTATGATGAAGACCTTGAGTGATGTTGGGAAATTGGATGAGGTGCTTAAGATTGTAGATGAAATGTTGGATGATGATGGGGTTGAGTTTAATGAGGAGTTGCAGGATTTTGTGAAAGGAGAATTGGGAAAAGATGGGAGAGAAGAAGATTTGGTGAAGCTTATGGAGGAGAAGGAAAGGCAGAAGGCTGAAGCTAAGGCTAAAGAGGCAGAAGCTGCCGAGGCAGCCAAGAAGAGTGCAAGAGCTGCCATCTCTTCTTTGATTCCTTCAAAGTTATTTGGAAATAAAGAAGCTGAATCAGAGAACTCTGAAAATGCTAATGCTGTGGAGGCTTCCTCTACTGCTTCCGTAGGTGAAGCACAAGCTGCGAAAGAAGAGAATGTTGAGGAAGCTACTGTCGTTGAATCTACTCTGGCAAATGCAGACTCGGTGGAAGAAGCAGTCAAAGCTGAGAATTAAATTTAGATAGAGAGAAAAATAAAAACGATTGTGAAACTGGGCAGGTAAACGCTTGAATGTTTTGATGAGAAAATGGTCATACTTTGTGGTTCTTCATTGAAATAGTTTTGGAGCATGAACCTAATGTTTCTGCTTCTCTACTCTGATCAATACAATGTAATTAGGAATTTTGGAAACTTAGAAGGTTTAATTTACCATTTCTTGCTATTGAACTTCCATCACTGAATCAGTAGTGGAACTATGATAATTATTAGTTCTTTTGTGTAAATTCTTCGTCTATCATATATATAATCCATGATGCTGTCTGATTGCTTATAAATAACACCGGTTAAATTAAACCCTGGAAAATGAAAAACAAAAAAGATCAAAGATGCAAGTGACCAAGATATTTAAACAAGTTGAAATGAAGTTTTGGATTATAAAGGTAATTAGAAGCCAATAACCCATATTGCATTGAACGTTACATATTGTTTGTTTTTTCTCTAAGGTAGGATCAGCCTCTCACGATTTTTATTTTATTGCTCTAATGTGTTTTTGAGGAACGCGGGAAAATGCTAACTAAAAGATGGGGGCAGATTGAACAATAACGTTGTAGGTGCAGTCTAGTCTTGATTAAAGAAGAAAATCCGCTTCTTATACAATTTTACGAAGTTGAAATGCACAAGCCCTTTCTCAATCCCCGTTACAACACACGAAGAAAAGTTGGCACAGTTCAACACACCAGAAACTATACCAAACAATTCATGAAAATTTATACAAAATCACCTCTTAGCTACATAGGTTTGGTATGCATAAGCCAGCATCTGGATTCTGTTGTTCCTTCCATATTCTACCGGTGACCCTTAGCTTCAGCTCCTTTCTGTCCCCACCAGAGAAGAAAAGTGCCATGTTTCTTTGGATAATGAGACCATCATGGCTGTCCCTAACCTTCCGGTGGCAATCCCGGATGCTTCGAGGTGTACCCTCCCAAATGAGTTTCCTACCATTTGCCCCAACCTCTAAGCTGTAGCTGTAGTTCCGAGCCTCAGTCTCGTCACCCATGAAACGGAGGAATGCCATGTAAACGGGAGCTGTGCTAAGTTGGAAGGCTTCAAAGTGAAGGCAGAAATATTGACCAAAACAATGGAAAACCTGACACAATAAAAAGAAAAAACTATGAGGTTCGGTTCAAGTGCTGCTCAGTCTCAGTTGCAAAATATTTTGGCACTGGGACTGGAAAAATGGTTGATCATTAATATCCTTGGTTATCCCATGGATTGGGTGAACATATGCATGCAACCTTGCCCAAAGCATTGATAGCAATCTTAGACTAACTCTTCCACTGGAATAACAAAGCCGACAATTTATGAGAACCAGAATAACTAATTTCAATTAATAGAAAGCACATATTCACCCTTTAGAAAGCAAAAAATAATTTCTATTCAAGTTAATAATAATAATAATAACCCAACCCCTTGTAATATGGTCCAACCTAACATTTCAAACAGATGCACAGAAACACCTAATAGAGGCACTTGTAAGTACCAAGGAGTAGAAAGCGAAATTTTATAACAAAAGGTATGCACAGAAGTACCAATGAGGTACTTTTGTGCTGAAGGGTTCTCAGTAAAACTTCACCACAGAAGGCTTTACCAGCAATCCCAGATCTGAAAAACATTAGGTAATCAAACTATTTGAGTATTTGACCAGAGACCATTATGTTTATATCATTAGTTTAGAGCTAATTAAAGAATCCAAAATAAAATAAACTTACCGTTAGCATCCAAGTTGCATTCTCTACTTCACGAGGATTGGACTTAACATAACGATGATTGAACGTGCATCCTGTATGCATGTCTACTTTGTGATCATCCCTCAAATGGGCAACCAAATATGGGATGTCCCCAACAACAGAACAATCTGATCCAGCATACGGGCAATTATATGGTCTGAAGGTGCATAAAGCCTCATGCTTAAGTTTGCTGTAATATGGAAAAATCTCTGGGCATCCCAAGGTGTAATACTTGCAGGGCAGTTCAAGTGACTCAGCTACCTTCTCAAGTGCTAAACACCTAATATCTCCAAGCTCCTGTCTACAAGTGGGGCACCGGTTGTGTACTCTTGTTTTACAAGTGGAACACAGAGTGTGTCCATTGTGGCACTGCAGAAAAGATAGATTGTGTAAAATAGCAGAGCTCATCATCCAAAGACACACTAGCAGTAATGTAATATCAAATAAGGTGCAGAAACTACAAGACAAAATATGTTGCTTTCTTCTTTCAAAATTCTAACATATCTGAGCTAAAACAAATACTTTCACTACCGTCCATATTAACATGAAGACTCCAAAAGCAACACCACAGTATATAATTGAGAAAATACGAACACAAGACCAAGAACATAAAAGGGGAAATTGCTTTTATAAGATGTCATGGCTATGAAGGCCATTCACCACAATAAGGAAAAGGTCATCTAAATTTCTTAAATATCCAAAAATCACATATAATCAATAAATAATCGTTACATTATTGTTTAGATAATATTATACCAGTACTTAGGTAAGACCAGGGGTAAGCAACAATTTGCATATAATAATACATTCATGCAGATAAACATTGAACTTTTCATAGCAGAAGTGCTTGGTTTTAGCATCAAGAAGAAGTAACAGCCGAAATATTTATATTTTACTTTAGGCATAATCAAACATTCTTGAGTAAAAATATAAAATAAATTAAAAAAAAAATTTCCACAAATAAAATTAAGTTTGGATAAAAAATAAATACTATCTCTGTACTTTTCCACAATGAAAGTCCATTAAAATACCAAGAAATGCAGAAAAAATGACTTCACAAATAGCCATGAAGTTTTCTTTGGAATTTTGTGGAAAGTCCTAAGAAACTTATGAGGATAAACTTGACTTTATATTAAGCTAGTCCAAAATAGAAAAGGAAATAAATAAAAGAAATCCTAATTTTCCAAAACCAAAACAAGTACTTAAAAAAAAAGAAAAAAATTAAAATAAGAAAGGAAATAAATTTTCTTTAACAAGCAAACAATTATATCCAATATAATTTCTTAAATTATATGTCCCCAATTATTGTCCTACAACAACAACCCTTCCAGACATAATTTTATGGTCTTTCGCAAATAGGACAAAAAGAATGACCGACCCTAAACTTTAAATATATATATATATCTCTATGTGATTACATCATTACTTGCAAAACTGGGACACATAGTTGAAGTTTTTCACTTAGTTAAGTTTAAACTCTTTCAATTGACCTTAAGAAAACAAGGACTTGGATCACAGTGTTCCCCAAAAACCTATGCTGGCAAAAAACTCAAGATTTTCTTTTCTTTAGAATAAAATTATCTGTTGAATATGCACCAGCAATATACTCGCATCTAAGTTGCAAACTGAATCAAATCTAAATTTGTGTAATTTTTGTTGTGATCGGACAAAGCAACAAAATTTGCTATAAACCAGAACCAAAGAAATCATGATGTTCATGAAATTTCACTTCCTCTATCACATTGTCCATCTAGTACCTTTAACTCATTAAACCAAATACACACTTTTACGCTAGATTGATCTAAAATACTTTCCAAAATTAAAAAATTAAAAAATCATAAACTTCACCTTCTGAACACAATTATTAAACGTTTATGATGATTACATCAAGACCAACTCAATAATTTTTTTTTCCTTACCACAATTCAAGTACAAAACCAACAAATCAAAGCCACCAAAATCAACCAACAATCTCACCAAAAGAAAAAAAACAAAAAGAATCTTTACAAGCCAATATCATAAAATTCAAATTCAATCAAAATTTAGTGAACAAGCCCTAAAGCATGTAAATCAAATCATCAATGGCATTCAATAGAAACCCAGTTCAGCAAATCATCTAAAGCAACAAAATCAAGCAAATCTAACCTGATGGATTGGTGGGTACATAGAATTGGTGCAGACCGGGCATTCAAGCAACTCATGGACGCTGGTGGCGGGAGCGATCGCGGTAGGACCCACAATGCCATTGAGGGTATTGGCGGTGGCGTTGTTGCTGTTATTGTTGGTGGCGGCGGCGGCATTGTGAGGCTTTGATGACGGAAATTGATGGTGATGATGAGGATGATGAAGATTGTGGTGATGGATCTCGTCTTCCTCCATTCTATCTGTGGAGGTGACACACTCAATACTATCCAATTCCATCTATAAATTTATATAAAAAGAAATATCTATCTAACTCTAATTTTCTCTCTTCTTCTATCAAGTTTCTTCCTTTTTGTGAAAGAATTTTTTTTTAAAATTTTTTTCTAGAAGAAGAGAGAAAATCTGGACTTTCTCAGAAACCAAACAACCCTCCTCTCTTTTCAGAAAAAAAAAAGAGGTTCCTTTCTTGTCTCTTTTATTTAATTTTTTTAGTTTTTTCTTTTTTCAAATCTCTCTGTTCTTGTAAAGAGATATTAAAGGATCACCGTCCATTGCCTGAAACAAGTTGGACTCGTAATCCGACGGTCATCAGGTTTTCTCAACCTTCTTTTCAAAAAAAAAAAAAAAAAAAAGAAAAAGAAAAAACCTTTTTCAATTAGGACTAGTAGCAATAATACATTTTGGGATATTTTAATTTCAATAAAAAATTTTCATCTGTAATTAAAATTCTTCCATACAATTTTATTCCAAAAAATCAATTATAATGAGAATTAAGACCCATAAATCAAAAGTAAACAATGAAAGTTTTGATATAATAATCAATATTGAATCTAACATACAGTAATCTAAATAATTATATATTAATCAACAATTTCTTAGATAATTTAATAAGCGAGTTATTTTCTTTGTTTTCCAATAATATTTGTTAACCTTACATCATATGTATAATCCATAAATATATATATATATATATATATATTTATAAAAGATATTTTAATTATTTTTTTGGATTTAAATTGATACTACATATTTAATGATTAAAATATTATTTTTAAATTTAAAAAATTAAAATTAAAATATTATATCAAGTATATCATTGATAGATTTTTTTTTTTTAATAGACAAAATAAAGTTAGATTCCAAACTTGAACATTAACAAGGCATATTTTAAAGTTTCATGTTTATAGAAAGAAGCAAACAATCATACTACTAAGCAAAAATATTTTGTTATTTAAATAATTATTATTGAAACTTGAAATCAATAGATAAGATTAAATGTTTAATTTTTACAATTTTATATTTTACCAAATCCTGATAATATATTAAAATCAAATAAAAGTGTTATGGAATAAAAAAACATCACTTTTAAGCCCAACAACCACCCACCACATTAATGATAACAAGAAGAAAATTTGACTTAAGAATAGGAAACATATGGATGATATTGTATTTCATAATTAAGGTCTGATAGCTACAAATATTAATATTTTTTTGTTGGTTGGTTAACTAAATTTATTATTATTTATAATTATCTAATTATATTCAATATCAAAATACTAAATTTACTCCGAATTTCTATTGCAAATCAGTTATATCCTTAATTTATTAAATATTTATACTTTATTATCAGGCTAATTCTTTTGACACCTTTACATCTTATTGAAAATTTTGAAACTTGATTAGGAAATAAATAATTAAGGGTTTTTACTAAAACTTAAAATTCTTCAAGAATTGAATTATTTTTCCCCAAGTCTTCTATGAAATTACATTTCTTTCCCATGTTTTAAGAAATGTACACAAGCCTCCCATGATTTCTAATTTTCTCCTTTAGTATCATATTCTGCTTGAAATAATAATTAAGAATAACAATTGTAATAATAAAGTAATTGTTATTTCTTGAGAAAGTTGAAGTGAAACCACCATTTTCTAAAACAAATGATATAAATGTAAATCTATTAATGAATCTATTCCCACTATTATCCACTCCGGACGGCATTGCTTGGAATCAACAAAAACCTGAAAGCACCACCATACCATGCATAAATGGGGGACTGTAGCTAACTTCTAAATTCAGAGACATGGATGTTACATTACATAATCTGAGATCTCTATTTGCTCAATGGATGATTGCTACACAACTTGGATGAATGTAGCTTGTATAATTGCAAAAATTAATGTAAACTTATTATGTACAAGGATGAAGTTACAGCTAAAAAACAACAAAGATTACATGCTGGCAACAATAGAAGGAAGCTCTGATTCCACCTCAGGCTCTGCATCTGTTCCCTCCCCAGTTGTCTGCAATACCATATCAAAGCATTAGCAACTACAATCATGAACATGATCTCAAAACAGAAATTAGGTAATGAAAGGTGAATTCAAGCCACGACCGAGTGTTACATACCTCTATGTCTTTCCTCTTGTTTTCTGAAAGATAACGATCCAATGCGCCCTTACCATAAAGAAGCTTGGCTCCAGACCCACGTTCCTTGGATCCGACAGCCTCTTCATCGACTACAACAGCATCTATAATATCATCTCCTGTTCTAACATCAGGAATCTGCAAAATAGATCAAAGTGGTAACCCACCGAATTCCTCAGAATGCGGCTCAAATTACAGGAAAAGCAAAAGACTTAATAGCAGTATAGCCTTCCGCCGCCCCCCCCGGCCGAAAACAACTTCACCTAACTGCCTAATACTTCAACATTAGCCCACCAATCTTAAATTCTATGAGACCAAAGATTACATACCTCATACATGGCATCCATCAAGATGGTTTCTAATATTGATCGTAGCCCCCGAGCCCCTGTATTTTTACTTATGGCCTTCTTAGCAATTAATCTCAAAGCATTTTCTGTGAAATGAAGCTTGACCTGAGGAAAGCAACATCAAATTGAAATCAGAAAGGCCGAAAGAATCGTCCTTTTCAGAAATGGAAGGCTCAAGTATTCTGATAAACCATTTAGGAGTAAATGAGGAAAAAAGATCTTACGCCATTCATTTGGAACATCTTTTTGTATTGCTTCCCCAGGGCATTTTTTGGCTCTGTCAGGACCTACAAGATATTGTTTCCAGAATGGAGTCATATAAGATAATGTAACCATTGCACAATGAGACCCCAACTTTAACTTGTAAAAGCTAAGAGCGATGGAAATTTTGGCAAGCCACATCAACCAAAATGCTTCAGTCATGTGTCAAGAGGAAGCAAGACAAATCATTATAGCCACAAGATGTAAGCTAGCTAGTCATCATTGAATCTCTCCATATGATCTTTTATTTATAAGAGAACTAGCAGCACAAGGAAAGAAGGTTTGAAATAGATTAGCTGATCAAACAAATTGTTGTTTAAAAACAATGAGCAAAATACGAAATATTACCTGAACAAGTTGATCTTCTGTTAGTGCTGACAGGCTCACAAGAACAGGGAATCGTCCAACAAATTCTGGTATAAGACCATATGAAATGAGATCACTACTTTCTACCTGCCAAGTAAGACAGTCATAAGGTATGTGAATATTTGAAATGCTGTGTTGAATTAAAAAGGGACTAGGCTGTTAATTCATAAATGAATGCTAGTGTAGTTGTGTGCACTTACCGTCTCCATCAAAGACGATGTCACAGAAGCATCTGTAACACCGCCAGCTCTCATATTTGCACGTACTGGTGCACCAAATCCAATAGAAGAATCTTGACGCCTGGAATGGATTCGAACACTTTCAATTTCCAAAACAAAAAATAAACATCGTAAATACCACAAGAATGTTAATATTGCAACTCCAATATTAGTATAACCTTTCTGAGATCGTTTTCTCTATGTCAATAAAGGCACCGCCACATATGAAGAGTATATCCTTTGTGTCAATCTGTAGAAAAAAAGAAACAATGAACAATAACAAACTGTCATTACAATAATCAAATGAGTATGAAAATCTATCCAAAGCAAGAACTACAGCATCAAACAATTTGAGTTGTGCACAAGAAATTGGCCAAGGCCAAATCCTAAGCGAAGTAGAAAAATAACAGAATAAATGTATCTCAAGAACTGGTATCTTTAATATATGTGCTTCTCTCATGAATAATATTATATAATAGTCTTAAGCATAAAACATTAAACTGTCACAAACCACATCATATTTACCTGAATATTGTCACCTCTAGGATGTTTCCTAGCTCCCTTCTCAGGAACATTGACAACCTAGATAATGAAAACCTCCATGCATTAGAATATTAGTAAATCAACAAAGTTCGTCTACTTAACTATGGCAAGTGTGATTTTCATGCACTCCAGAGAGTAGACTATATGGTACAGGGTCCTGACAGTGCTTCAATGGCTCTGTGCCACCTCCACAAAGCCCAACATAGGAGTTACTGACATCATTAAACAAAGTAATTGGCCCCACTTTCTAAATAGAAATAGTGCACTTACTGTTCCTTCCAGCATTTTTAGTAATGCTTGCTGAACACCCTCTCCAGACACATCTCTACTAATATTAAGGCTCTCAGCCTGCAAAACAAAAAGGTAGAACATGTAGGAGTATAAAAGTAAAAAAAAATTAAATAAATTTCCAAACCAAAAAATATCTTGTGCATAACTGAGGAGGACCTTCTTGGTGATCTTGTCAACTTCATCAATGTAGACAATACCCTGCTGAGCAGCTGCAACATTATAGTCAGCAGCCTGAAATTTGTATAAAAGAGAATATCTTTAGACCGCAATCCATCATAAGCTTATAGGCATAAACTGCTATTGCAAACAAAATTTTCCATGAGACACTAGGCTAAATGTTTCAAGATATGTTCAAGGCTATTAAGTAGTGGATTGAATAATAAGAACTGAAAGATGACTTCACCTACTCTTTTACAAGCCAAGATTTGTTTTGTCCGACACCAAAAAGTAGAGCAAGTCAGATGTGTTAGCCTAAGCTTACAACTCATCCATGTTAACAAATTGAGAAAAAGGTTCGTTTAAATTCCTTTTAAAGTATTTAATCTTTTTCAGTTTAGAGAAACAGCTATTAGCCATCTTTCAAAGGCCTGTTCTCAAAACAGTGAATGCACCACGCACCATGAAGAAACAAATATTTTCCTCCATAAAGAAAGCTCAACAGTTTCATCTCTCTATAACTAAATCTACAAGAAACTGAAATTTCAGAACCATGATATCTAAAATCACGACATCAAAGAGTCTTAGATGTTCAGACCTATATTAAGTAAGGATTAACTAGGCAACAAATAAAATAAATAAATTTCAAAAGTTCAACTGAAATATTCAAGTAAGAGTTCATGACAAAACACAGTCCCATTGCCAAAAACATTAACAGATAAGATGCAATGTTGTCCAAATGCCATCAGTAGGTGATATGAATTTTAACATATCACAGCACTTCTTATCTAATTCAAACATAAAATAATTATGACTCTGAGAAAATACCATGAGGAGTTTGTATAATATGGACTCCACATCTTCTCCAACATATCCTGCCTGCACATAACATGCAATCACCATAACAAAATGAGTGCCAATCACAATTTTTAGAGACCTCCATCTCAAGCATGACAACCAAATATTGAACAAAGAAGCAGAATAATAAGTAAACATATTCTTCAACATACATGGATGTGGGCATGTGTTAGAGAGAGAGAAGGTAGTGAATCAATTTAGCCCTAAATAGTAGAAAGAAAACTTAAATAACCACCAAAACGAGGATTTTTGGTCCTCTGCTCCAGTTATTTTGAGCTACCTTAATTTTTTTCCTAACATCGTTTCCTCATCAAATAGTATTAATCTTTTTTTTTTTAATTTAAAAAAATAGGAAAAGTGTTCCACCAAGAAAAGAAGAAGTGGGGGAGGGTTTATAAGATTTTAGTCTCTTTTAAACAGAAAGTGATATCATTAATTTTCTCAAATACTCAGTATTTCTAATTGATTACAAGTGTTGCAAACATGAACTTCCATTTTCTGCAGGGATTCACCAAACCAGAAGAAGAACTGTAGTAAAAGACCAGAGAGCAGATAATCATAAAGCTCAAATTATACACAGTAAATCTTGCTGCAGAGCAGGTAATTAAATAGCACTTCCCTGAAGTTCTTAAGATATTGAAAAATAAAGAGAAATTTCCTCAAGGGTATTCTTCTCTACGAAGCAGAACTTAAGTTGCTTATTTCACAGATACTCATAATTTTAACAAAAAACACCTGAGGAAAGAAATTCAGGCAAGAAAAAGGAAAGAAAAAAAGGGGGAAAGGAAGAAGTAGAAGAATACCAATTATAATGAGTCAATAACTTGCCTGTGTCAATGTAGTTGCATCTGTGATAACAAAGGGAACATTCACAAACTTTGCCAAGGTTTTGGCAAGTAAAGTCTTCCCTGTCCTTGAAACAGCATTAAAAAGAACAGGTGAGAACAGTAACAGACAGTTATGTGACAATAAATTTAATCATCAATTCCATGTTGGGATATGTCACAGTTAAAATGTAGCTGAAAAACAAAAGCCACAACAAAATTCAAATTCCAGGAAAGAAAACAAAATGTTAAAAAAGAAAACATTTAGAGCAAATAAATATTCACATGTCAGTGTGGACGGTAATAGAAAAATAGGGCTCTAGAAAAATAAATTGAGAAGGCTGCCAGTCCCAGAAATATTTGTAAAAAGCACAATCTTCACATTAATATAAAAGTACTGGTATCATATAAATGGCAAGTATCGTTCGAACCTTACAGATGATTCAAAATAATGAAGTAAGGATATACACATAAACTAGATGGTCAAAAGAAGGATGAAACCAAATTACCTGAGCCTGTTGGCCCCATTAGGAGGATGTTACTTTTCTCCAGTTCCACATTATCATCATCCACTGTTTCAGCTATGTAGCTATCAGAATCTCCTGCTGGCCTAGTTTCCCATGTGACCATAAACAAGTTAACAACTGAATTTGTTCTTGACAAATATGATTAATAGTAACAGAAGGAATTCACATGAGCACATGCATACAGACACAAAGAGATAAGTACACCACAAGCAAGCAACACAAAAACTTACATTCAAACAAGAGAATTAAACTACTAGAATTGAAATGTTATCCAACGGTATCTATGATGCACCTTCTACTTAAGAAGACCACACAATGATAATTCAACATAATACATAATTAAGACGAGGATATTCTTTAATTTTCATGCTTGAAAAGGCTGAGTCCTAGCTTTCCTAGTTCCCATCCTGAGATAAACCATAAATTATTTATGGTAAAGAAACAAAGAAAAATAGAATAAAACAAGGTAAGCATGCATTAAAGGAATAGAGCTAACCGTTTTTGCAATGACTCACTATAAATTCTCATATAGTGATTGTAAACCGCCACAGCAAGCACCTGTATTCAAGACAAAATATTAAAGAAAAGAAAAAAACGTTTTTACTTAACATAATGTTGGAACTGAATCCACACTCCAAACAGAGGAACATTAATCTCGTATAAACCATATGTAGTTCCTAAGATACCAGCATACTTCTATTTCTTCCAGTCAAAGATGATCACATGCAGAGCATGACAAAAATATCTTTCCATCAAAACTCCATTAGAGAATTCAATGCTATTCAAGGAAAAGCACTAGCAGAAGTTCCATTACAGCCAGAATATAGATATCTGCATCTTGAACGGAACTTAAACCCACTAAAACCGTATCATAGGTAACATCTTGCATAAAAGTAGAGGTACAAAAACACCATAAAATGCCCAAGAAAACCACTTCCTAACTAAACAACTTGGCATGAGTTTTACACACATAATTTGGCATAATGTAAGAACCAAAGTAAAAGCATCATTCACATTCAAACTCAATCAAACACGCAATAAGCAAATAATAGATTCGCACACGATAAATTTCTTCCTCTTAAAAAATTGAAACACAAAACTAATAAACACAACTTCCAAACACAACCAAAAGTAAACAAAACCAAAAAGCGCCAAACCAATTAAACACACGTAAATAAAATAAATTAAAAAACAAAAAACAAAAACAAAAAAATTCACCTTCTTGGCCCTATCCTGACCAATTACAAACTTATCTAAGCCCTTACAAATCTCCTTAGGAGTCGGAAACTTGTTCCCCAAATTAGACCCACCCCAGCACCCATCCTTCGAACCCAACCCGCCAATGCCACTGCCACTACGGGCCAACTTTTGACCAGAACCATTGACCCGAACTGCAATTCCGTCCCCTGGAGGCTGCCAAACCTCTGGTGGGTCCCCATACGAGTTCGTAATACTACAATTTCTACCAAAATCCTTAACTGCGCTCAACCGAGAGCCCCTTTCGACGAATTCGCCGCGGAGAGAGACCGGCTTGAACGAAGTGAAGTGATCGTCGTACTTAGAAGGCTGCTTACAGTGAGCGCAGGCCAAGGCCGTGCGACCCGCGTGCATGTAATTGAACATCAAGTACCTGAACTGGGAAACCGTTAAACAGTACGCCCCTTTGGAGGATTTGGATCTGACTGCAGCAACTGCCGCCATTGTTGTAGGAAATTTTGCGAAATTTTCCCGGGAAAGTTACAGAAAATTAGTTTAACAAAGATAGCAACTTTTTGAGGGGTTTGATAGAATCAGAGACTAATTGAATTGGGTAATCGTCAGACTTTGAAGATGAGAATCGAATTTGGAGGAAAATAATTGAACAAACGACTGTCAACTAGAAAAAAAAAAAAAAAAAACAACATGGATAAAATAAAATATCTTCTATTGTAATTATTTAACAAGATATGAGGTTTCGAGATAATCTAATATAACAAAGAAAAATAAAAATAAAATATTTTTGTGCTTGGTAATCAAAGAAAACGATGTCGTTGTGACTTGTCTATTTAATGACCGATGTTGTAGAAAAAATATCAAACAAAATATCCTTAGTTCTCAGACTTTTATCTGGTGTTGGAACTTTTATGAGATTTTTAGAAGAATCGTAGTATCTTTTAATTGTTTTAATTATTGTTTATTATTTTGTTAGGTTCCAATTAAAAGAATCATTGATGTTGGTCTGAACATCATAGTATTAGTAGGATGATTTTTATTATTAGTTTTAATTCATTATAATTAAAGTATTATTATTAGTGTTGGTGTCAATATATCAAAGGTAATTCTGGAAGATTGCTAATATTGAAATTTTATTTGATTATTTAGTTAAGTTTAAATTTAAGAGATGTAAATGCTCTTTTAGTTAAATCTGGTGATTCCAAACCCTTATTGTTCCCTTAACATTATCTAGTAATTCAAGATGGATTTGTTCTCCCTGTTCTCCTCTAGGAGAGACACATCCCCTTCTTGAACTTAAGACCTCAAAAGTAATTGGGTTCAAGTGGGAGACTCGTCTCCCTTAGAGGGGAACAAATCCGTCTTGGGTTACTAGATAATGCCAAGGGGCCAATACATGAGAGAAGAGAGTGTTTTACATATGAGAAGAGGAAGATTGAAAATGGATGCTTATCCATTTATATTAAATTTGCTTGAAGTTATGTAAGTATATCTTACTTTACTCATGTTAAATTTTTCTTGATTGTTGATCCTGGATGAAATTCCAATAAAATCATAGTATTTAAGTTGTTGAATTGAGGGGTAACGTTATTCTTTTCAACTCCAATATTTAACAACTCATCTAGACGGGTATATTCATGATTAAAGATTAAATTTGGCTTATATTATAAGAAAATTATAATCTTGATATATTCTAAAACAGTTCCAGCTCTCCAACTATGCAGAGATGATAAATCATAAGTACATGTAGGATGCAATAAGGCTGCTTCATCAATTGAGATGACAAAATAGATAAAATACTAACAAAATATTTGTGTAGTAGAAAGAGAGAAATTTAGGTCTAATAAGCAAAACAAATTGAATACAAATACTTTTTCTTATCAGGCTCTCTGTAATATCTTATAATCCTACATAGAATAGTATTAGGAAGGTTTTAACTTATCTCTCAATGTATACGTATATATAGACTCATTGTGATGCCATACTTTAATCAAGTAATTCTCCCGATTCTCTCTTGGCGTTGCCTTCAGAACCGAGTTGCATCATCTCAAATCAAAGCTTACATAAACTCGAAAGTAATGTTTGCTAACGAGGAGCCCTGTATGTTGGAAAGGGCAGTTGAAGACTGCAGCAACGAGCTGGCACTCGCCATCAAGGAGTTGCAACAGCTTCATCTAGAAGCTGCAACGGCATCAAGAGCAACAAACGATGGAAATACATCGGACCCGAAATATGTTTCCATGAACGGTGCAGAAAGGGTGGATTTGTTTATGAAGGAGATGATGGTTGCCACCAGTTTAGAGGAAGCCAAATCTCGTGAATCGAGATTGCTAAACGTTTTTGAGAAGTTGTAGTTTTTCTTAAGCAGCAGAAATATAAAGGTAACAATGACAAGAAGTTTATTTAAGATTGCAAAGATATATTTTATTGAGCAACTAAGCATCTATTTATACAACAAAATGAAAACTGAAATTGCAGAAATATCTACTAAGCATATCAGTTAAGTGCCTAAAAAATAGTATGATGAAAGGTCATATTTTGATTCCTTTATTTCAATCTGTGTAGCATATTTCCAGCAGCCCACATTAGCGGCTTCATGAGTCATAACAATCAACAATCCTCCTTGGCTCTGGAGTTGCATACTCCAAGCTTTTTCCTCAAGAATTCATATCTCAGCTTAGGAAGTTCCTTTGTTAGGATGTCATCACTTTGATTTTCTATTTTGCAGTAGATTAGCTATACTTCTCCTTCCTTTTGTACCTCTCTTAGAAAATAAAGCTTTAATTTGAAGTGTTTTGTTTTGCCATGGAACATTAGATTTTTAGCAATTGAAATTGCAGCTTGATTGTCCACAAAAATCTGTGTGCTTTCTTCCTGTTCCATATGCAAATCTATCATGAGTTTCCTGATCCAAAGGGCTTGATTCACAGTAGCAGTAGCAGCTACATATTCTGCTTCTGCTGTGGACTGTGCTATGACTTCTTGTTTCTTAGAACACCATGAAAAAATTCCAGAACCAAAGCTAAAACAAAAACTGAAGTGCTCCTCATATCATCAACACATCCAGCCAAGTCACTATTAGAATAACTATGGAGACTGAAATTTTTAATTTGACTAAACCTTATTCCATAATCAACTGTGCCTTTAACATATCTAATATTTCTTTTTGCTGCTTGTAAATGAATTTCACTAGTGCAGTGCATGTATCTTGATAGCAAACTTATTACATGCATGATATCTGGCCTGGTTGTAGTCGAATACATCAGATAGCCTATTAGGCTCGTGTACAGCCATTCATCAATCTTTTCAACTCCATCTTCTTTGCAAAACTTTTCATTTTGATTCATTGGAGTTGCAGTTGGCTTGCATTCTTCCATATTGAACTTCTTAAGGATTTCCTTTACATATTTTTGCTGGCATACAAATATTTCATTTTGCTTTTGTTGTACCTGCATACCAAAAAAAATGTCATCCTTTCCAAGGTCTGACATTTCAAATTCATCGTTCATTTCTTCTTTAAACTTGTCGATCAACTCCTTACTACTTCCTGTAATAAGCAGATCATCAACATACAGAGATATCACTAGCATTTCATCATCAACCTTCATGATATATAAAGTAAATTCACTCAGACTCTTTTTAAAGCCTAAGTTTACTAAGTTGTATTAATTCTGCTGTACTAGGCCCTTGGTGCCTGTTTTAAACCATACAAGGCCTTTTTTAGCAGATATACTTTCTCCTCTTGTCCTCGAACTACAAATCCTTCAGGTTGCTCTAAAAAAATTTCTTCCTTCAAGTTTCCATTAAAAAAAGCTAACTTGACATCCATCTGATAAATAATCCAACCCTTTTGAGCAACAAGAGCCAGCAACATCCTTATGGTATCCAACCTGGCAACTGGGACAAAAGTTTCAGAGAAATCCACCACAAACATTTGGGCATATCCCTTGACAACAAGCCTTGCCTTATGCTTGTTCACAGAACCATCAGGGTTGAGCTTGGTCTTGTAAACCCATTTGACTCCTATAGCTTTCTTGTGTTCAGGTCTGTCGACCAGCTCCCATGTCTGATTCTTTTTTATCATCTTAAGCTCCTCCTTCATTGCAGTTATCAATTTCTGATCAGTTGCTACTTCTTTATATCCTACAGGCTTTATTATAGCAACATTACATCTCTGATAAATGTTAGAGAGTGATCTGATTCCCCTAACAGGTTCTTCATCCACATCATCACTCTTCTCTTCTAACTGAAGCTTATTTTCAGTCTCCCAACTCCAGCTGTCTAATTCAAGGAATTTGACATCCCTAATAACAATCACTTTGTTGCTTTGTGGTAAGTAGATCCTGTAGGCCTTTGAAACTGAGCTGCAGCCTACAAAAATCCTAGATTCTGCTTTCTTATCCAATTTGTCTCTCTTAACTTAAGGAATGTAAGAGAAACACAGGCAACCAAAAGTTTTTAGATTAAGCAACCTTGGTTTGTAGCCATACCATGCTTCAAATGGAGTCCTTTTCTGTAAGGCTTGTGTTGGCAATCTATTTAGTAGAAAAATTGTTGTATTTACAGCCTCAGCCCAGAATTTCCTTGGCAGTTTTTTGTCATGAAGTAAACACCTAGTCATTTCCATAATTGCCCTATTTTTCCTTTCCACAACACCATTTTGTTGAGGAGTATAAGGTGCTGTCAACTGGTATTCAATGTCTGCATCTTCACAAAACTTGTTAAATTTTTCAAAGGTATATTCAGTTCCATTATCACACCTTATCACCTGTATTCTGCATCCACTTTGAGTTTGCACCCAAGCTTTAAACTTTCAGAAAATGTCAGCAACCTCAGATTTAAGTTTCATAAAATAAATTCAGCACATTCTTGTGTTATCGTCAATGAAAGCAATATAAAACTTACTGTCATTCAATGATGGTGTTCTCATAGGTCCTCCCACATCTGTATGTACTAATTGTAGCTTTTGTGTAGCCCTTCAGGCCTTATTATGTGGAAAAGAAAGCCTTGTCTGCTTTCCATACTGATAGGCAGCACATGTAGGAAGCTCCTCCTCTAATTCAAATAGGCCTTCCACAAGATTGTTCTTCTTCATGAAAAGTCTGGCAAAATGATGAAAGTGCCCCAATCTCTTGTGCCAAAGCATTTTATTGCTATCTTCTCGTGTACTGAAGCCTGCTCCTCTTCTATTAAATTCAAGGAAAAGCTTTTGCCCTTCATTTGAACACTAAACACCTCCCTACCTTTTGCATCTTTAATCATGCAGATTTTGTTCTCAAATAGCACCTTATAGCCTTTTTCAACCAACTGACTAACACTCAAAATGTTTTGATTAATTTTAGGAACATATAAAACATCAGAAATTAATTTCAAACCTGTATGGCCTTCAATAGCCACTGTTCCTTTGCCTTTTATTGTAATATATGCTTTATTTCCAATTCTAACCTTAGAAGTAGTAGTTTTGTCAAGCTCTCTAAAGATTTCTCGATCATAAGTCATGTGATTTGTATAACCGCTATCTATAAGCTAGCTTTTTGTGGGGTTGCTGGTGGCAAAGCATGATACCACAAACAACTATTTCTCTTGAGCTTGATCTTCAGCAGCCTTGGCTTCTCCTTATTACTATTGAGACTTGCATATCCTCTCTATATGCCCTAACTGATCACACTTGTTACATCTTACATCTGGCCTCCACCAACACTTTTTTGGTGAATGATTTTTTTTTTTGCAATAGGGGCAAGGTAGAAAGACTTGAGTGTTGTTGCTCCTATTATTGTTGTTGTTGCTAGAACCTTCAGGTTTGTGGTTGTTATTCTGCGTCTTTTTCTTGTTCTTCTCACTATTGTTGTTCTGTGATTTGGCTTGAAAAGCACCCTCCACAGATATTTCTTGTCTCATAAGCCTCATTTGTTCCCGTGCTTGTAGTGCGTTCAACAACTCTGCCAAGGTGATGGTTGACAAATCCTTTGAGTTTTCCAAAGATGAATTGTAGCCTCAAACTTTTTAGGAATTGTGACTAGGATTTTTTGAACTATAGAATCAGAAAAATCAGTACCTAGAAGTCTTACTTTATTGACAATGTCAAGAAGTTTGTCAGTATATTCCTTGATTGTTTCTGATTCCTTCATCTTTTGCATCTCAAATTCTCAGATCAAATTTAGCACTTGCATCCCACTGACCCTTTCATTCCCTTCATACTCTTGCTTCAAGAAGTGCCAAATTTCCTTGGCTGTTTTCAATGTCATTATTCTAGTGAAAATAGTGGATGAGAAAGCTGCAGACAAAGTTGCTCTTGCTTTTGATTTTCTTTGCTTCTTTTCCTTTTGATTTTTGATTTGTGCAAGAGTTGGATTTTTTGGCAGGGAAACAACTTCATATTCTTGTTCAACAGCTTCCCACAAATAATAAGCATCAAGATAGGCTTCCATTCTGACAGCCCACACTTGATAATTTGTTCCATCAAACACTGGAGGTGCAATTGCAGTGAATGAAGCTTCTGAATTCATTCTCAATCGATTGTAGGCTTTTGTATTTGTGCAGCGAAGGTGATAACTGTTTAGGAGATTGTGTTTAGGCTCACGAAATCTCACAATTCCCTCAAGATATAGCTCTAATACCAACTGTAGTTTTTCTTGAGCAGTAGAAATATAAAGGGAACAAGAACAAGAAGTTTATTTAAGATTGCAAGAATATATTTTATTGAGCAACTAAGCATCTATTTATACAGCAAAATGAAAATTGAAATTGCAAAAATATCTGTTAAGCATATCAGTCAAGTGCCTAAAAAATAGTACGATGAAATTATCATATTTTGACTCCTTTATTTCAGTATTTGTAGCATATTTCTACAAGCCCACATCAGTAGCTTCATGAGTCATAACAATCAACAGAAGTCGATCATGTCGAGCCTTGCGGACAAGGAGAAGGAACAAACGATGACATTGATGAAAGAGAATGTGATCCTAAAACGAGTAGTGGTTATTCAATGTAAGCAACGTGAAAAGGAGAAGCGAGAGTTACAAGAATTTACGGATTTGGTGAAAATGTTGGAGCTGAAAGGTTTTGCATTATCCATGCATTTGAGACAGACACAGGCGAACAAATATAAACACAATTCCTCACCAACCTGACGTCTTCTGAGTTCTGGTTTGGATTGAGCAGTCATATTATTATGTATTCTAATTTGTTGGAAAAAGCTGTAATCCTACTTCAATTAGTTGAGTTGTTCTGAAACTGTTGTTTCATGATGCTATGAAATTCTTTTATTTTGATTTTAAAAAAAAATTGTTCGTTATTTTTTACCCTTTTAATTAAGATTTAGGTGTACTTAGGAGTTTTTAGAGCCCCATCCTAAAAATTTATATTTTAAAATTTGTATTCAATTAAAAAAAAAATTTAATTATATTTGTTAAAGAAAGTTATTTTTTAATATGCTACCTATCACAGCGAAGTCATACATGATCGGTACCTTCTGGCCTCTGTTAATATGGCTGCTGCTCTTAGCCCTTAGGCTTGCTTGACCTCATTAGATGAATTGCAGGGGAGACAAAGCGCAAGAATCATCACTCAACTAAATAAGATACAATACATAGACAACGAAACCATTGTTATCAACAAGTTATTTTCCATCAGCGAACCTCCTTGCCAGTTGGCCAGTTATTTTTCATTGAAAATAATATGAGAATATAGTTTTCTAACATTATGAATACACGGTGCTATAAAACTTTGCCTACATATCGTGAAAAAGAAACAATGACCTTACTTCAGACTATTATTAACAGTGTCGCCGACATTTTGTGTCTACAAGGCATGCTTGCATCACTCATTTCTCTACCAGAGTAAAAAATTGACAAAAGAATTACATTAAATATGGTCAAATCAATTTTCAAATAAATTTTCAAATGCCAATACACAGAGGGAGAGTAAATACTAAAGTGTGTTAGAGGTTCTCCTAGACATTTCTCGAGTTAGCAATTGTTATTAACATATCTTTTGACTAAAATATAAGTATTATGGTATGCTACCATCAACCCAAATAAAATCACATGATAGAGTTCTACCATTTCAATCGAGACCAACAAGATAGCCTCGTGATTATCTGCACTAACATGAGAAACAACCAACATGGGATCAGAGAATAGCATACATCTCTTGAGAAATTCAAGTTTCAGGGAGCAGCTCAGATGTGAAAATCATTCAGTAGCATGAAAGCTCTACCAGAAGCAACATTCACCAAAATGGTATAAAGACCGACAACTGAAAATTTACTTATTTTTCTTTTGCCGCCTTTTCCTCTTCCTTCATTTTCTTCTCCCACCGGCGCTTCTTGTAGTCTAACAACATATCTGGCATTTTCTCCATTAACTTGGCAGTATTTTCCCGTTTCGCTGCAGCTATCCGATCAACCTTATGTCCCTTCCTCTTGGTTTTCATCTCTTTCCTCTCTGGATCATATGGCCAATCTTCCCCCGCTAGAAGGACTTCCTTGCGGAGTCTAGCTCGACGACGAGCACTAATGCCAAGTGGCTTCCATGCCCCTAGGTGCCAGTAACCCCATGCACCCTTGGATAGTTCATCTTTGTATTTTGCCAACTTCTCCCGCCATGGATATTGGTACTCCCCAATTGCCTTCACCACGGAACTTGCTGCTTTGCCTGCCATTAATTTTACTTCCTACAGCTGTCTATGGGAGGCAAAAAACATATGTCAGTCAATATCACATATTTGTTATTAATTACTAAAACATAAAGAATAAAAAGGGGAAACAGATTTTGAGGGAACGAATAAAAATACGTAAAATAATTATCAGATGATCTCAGGAAGAACGTAAAAGACTATTCTAAGAGACCTTTTTAACCATAAGGTTTGAATCACCAGAAATGACTGCAACAAAGCATTAATTTTCATTCCTGTTCTCAGGATTCCAAGTGACAATTATTCCACCAGAAAATTAGCTAAACCATAATGGATTCTCTATGCAAATATTCAAAATGACATTTATCATATATGTCCAGTAGTTTAATTAGTGCAACTTTAGAGTTGAGACCATATGCCCCATCTTAACAGAAGGACGATGACAATCCAAACAGAAAATATAACAGAGATCAGTGTCACAAAAGCCAAGCTATCCAAACATGGATGAGGATATACACTGTTCTCGATAAAAGCTCTCTGTCATTTACAAAAGTTTTCCCTGAACTTTAAATATTTAGCCCGGGCCTATTAGTTACTTAGGAGAAACATAGATATTACTGTAAACATAGATATTACTCTATGAAGTAGCAATATTATGTACTCGTACAAATTTTAAGTGAAACTAGTAGCAAACCACCTAACCTTCTTCTTGAAACTTCAAAGGGAACAACTCTAGCTGATATCTATATAAATATTCTACTAAAATGATAGGTACTTGCACAAATTATGCATTATTAACTATTTAACAATTAGAAAGATAGGAAATACACCAATTCAAAATGAATTTTAAGTGCTGCTATTAAACTTAATGGAATTCGAGGAAATTGGAGGTCTTGACAATTTATACAACCAAGCACCCAAAAATCACCACCTTATATGCAAATGTACCTACTTCAAGATGTTGAATAGTGAGTAAGTAATGAGGACATTGATTACAATTAAACTGTAGTAAGCCTCGTTTAAAATGATGACCAGAATGCACGGGTAGCCCCATGCGGATTTTAGTGGGAATGATCCAAACTAAAAATTCAATATGAATCACAAATTTCAACCATGTCAGCAAAAGAAAAGGCGTTAAATGATGAGAAATACGATAATCGTTACAACTGAGGAATTTCCAGAAATCAATTAATCAGACCCTCAATAAAAAAAATAGTTCATGATAACCTTACAGTCATTCCAATCAACGGTGCCCAAAAGTATATCGTAGCGTACAACTGAGTCTGAATTTAGCGATAATAAAACATCAAAATTCACAGCATGTCAACATAGAAAATGAATCATTGATGTTCAAATAGCTGTAGATAGTGGGCCTATTATTTGTGTAAAATAAATAGTCTTTGACCAGTTTATTAATTAATTACGATATGCTAATTGCGCTCAAAATTAACATGCATTTAATATGTACATATTTTGTTCTTTTATTTTTCTTATTAATTAACTTTATATGAGTTCAACTTTTCACAAATGAATGACTTTTCCAACCCTCCACTTTCTTTCCGTTCATTTTCTTCTGATTCTCACCAACCAAACAGAAAATTTTCAGCAACGTTTATTTTGTCATTCTATATCAAATTTTTATCATCAGTTAATGCTCAATAATTCCATTCCTGTCCTTTTCCTCCAATTTACGCCGACCAAACACAATCAAAGCATTCGAAATTTAGACTCATAATCTTTCGGCTTCCTGAAATTTATCAGGAAACAGAACATACAAAAAGATAATTTACAATNATATATATATATATTACTTACAAGGGGAAAAATAATTTTTTTTGACAAAACATGCGAATCATTCTATCCATCAATTTCAGAGGAAACTGTTCTTGTTTACCGACTGGGAAGCAAAGATAACGAGTAAAGGAACAAGGAGGAAAAGGAAAAGAGGCATGGTTTTACCTGAGTGAGAACTGCAACAGTCAAAATAGAAGCTTTTTCAGTCAAATTTAGCACTTTCAATTGACCAGCTGTTTGCGTAGAGAGTTGCAATGAAACAGATCCGTCCTTCTGGTTGAGTAAGGATCATAGCCTGAGATGAGAGTTGGGAAGAAGAAAAGAGTTGGGCTTTGAAACAAGCCGCGAGATTAGAGAAGACTGATGAAGCTAGGGTTTCAGAGCAAGCGAGACTGCGGTTGAAGACTTAGCGCGAATTTTCGATAGAAGATCGGCTGAGTCTATTGGGCCTTTGAACATCATTTGCGCCTTACATCATAGAGGTTCTTATTTAACTTTGTAGCACCATGGGCCTTAAAGGCCCATGACTGGAATTCTCAATTGCTAAATATTTGCGTTTGGTTTTGTATACGGAGAAGTACAAGTAAAAATGACTAAGGGAGCGTTTGAGTTCTTTTGAAATCTGAACAGCTCTTAATGAAATTAAAGTCTAAATAAATTTAAATATATAAATTTAAACATTTAAATTATTGAAACTCAACTTTTTGACTTAATTTTATATACTATTTGATAGTCATTGATTTTTCTAATTAATAATGGATAGACCTACTGAGTTGATATGAAAAAAAAACTATCTTTTAACTTTTTTTTTTCTCACTTATAGATTATAGTAAATAAATAACTATCAAATATTATATATAATTAAATCAAAAAAATTAAATCCTAATAGTCTGACTCAAATTTAAATAATAAGTTTGCTTTTTCAATTTTAATATATAAATTAAAAAGTCTAAGAACTAGTATTTTTATATATCTATTTTTATTGATGTTGTTTTCACTATGTAGTTGTGTTTCTTGACATTTGACATATTAAAAATATTTACAAATTCATATTATGATAAAAACTAATATTTAAGTATTAATAAATTTAAATATTTCATTGTTTTTCTTAAAATATTAAAATAATATTTTACATTATAATTTATATGCATTTTTATTTAAATATGTGTTGTTTTTGTAAAAGTTTAAGGACAAAATGGATAATATATGAATTAGATATTGATATTTTAGAGAATTAGAGATGATATAAACCTTTCTATCTTCAGCAATAAAATAAAAACTAAAAAAATTTAGCTTTTTTAACTCAATTGAAATTGTCTAAGGGTAAGTTTTAAGGCAAAAAAATAAACACAGTAAAACATATGAGTGACTGAGAATTAGTCAAATTTAGATTTAAGATTTAAAAAAAAAAAAAAAACCTTAAATTCTAAGAGTGGAGAGACACTATTTTTATTTGATTAAATTTACCTTTAACTTTAATTTTATTTATTTCCAAACGATATATACATATATAATTCACGCGCTCGAACTTGAGAATTGTCTATTTTTCAAACCGAATAATCAAATTAATCTTGTAAATTTAAATAAAAAAGAAAAGAAGTGTCAAATCGGCATTTCGCAAGGCAAACCCTTCAACTTCATCTTTATCATTTGGAGATAAAAACGCTCAAAGAACGTAAAATATGGCATTTGAAAGGGTTTTGGGTTTGACTAAGAGGTTGTACAATACAATGTACAACTTTTTGGACCTATTTGTTAGTTTTAGAAACCTTTCAACATTGATGTAATAACATATTTAGGACCTATTATAAGTTCCGTAATAATATAATATCAGATTTTACTCGTCAAAATAATAATAAAAAATTTGGAAAAAAAAAATTAGAGAGACCTATTAAAAATTGATTTCATTTTCAAAATGCTTAAACACTATGACCACATCTCCATAACTACAAATTTTTATGAAACACTCAATAACTCCATTGATCTTTTCATAATCTCAAATTGTCAATCTTTTAACATCCAATACCTATCAGTCTATTGGACATCAATACTAAATAATAAAAAAGACACTATCGAATTAAGATCATAGTGGTCCAATTTTTTAAGACTCTCCAAACTTAGGTCTATTTTCACAACCCTCTCAAAGGCATTATGAAAACCAACTTATGACAATGTAAATTTTAAAATATTGCGATTATGTTAACGTTTTTAGTTACACGGACGACTTTCAACTTATATCAAACAAAGCACGCACAACATGGCAATTGAAAGGGCTTAGGCTTTGACTAAAAAGTCCTACAATTATATTCTAATTTTTTTTTTGGACCTATTTTTAGTGTTTGAAACTTTTGAACGTTGATGAGATTAACCAAGATCTTTCAGAACCTATATAAGTTCCGTGATAATACAATATTACTTTTAACTACGAATCATTGAATCGTCAGAATCAGAAAGCATTATCAAAGCCAACTTGTGACAATATAATTTTAAGATATCATATACTGGTTAATGTTGCAACTTGCAGCAAAGTAATTGCCGAACATGCAACATCTGTAATATAACAAAACCCCATATAATAAAACGCCTCATTAAAACAAGTACATGAATAAGGCAATGATGCGTCAGTAACAGCCTTCACTATACAAATCACTAATGATTGTGAATCCATCCAAGAAATGAAAATTTTCCTCAGTGCACATCTGCCATCATTGGACAATCATGAATTACGGTTTTCCTAAAAGCCTATTAAACACAAAGCAAGACTATGATCTAGTACCATTTTAGCACAACCTGAATTCAATTGAATCTCAGAAAAGCAAATGACTTTACCTTTACATCAAGTTATTACTCTGCACGACTACACAATGAGAAGAATGATCTCTATCAAAGGTTAAAGTTCACATTGGATAGGAAAGCGACCCCATTTTCCCTTGTTAAGGGAGATTTCATTCATCGTCAAAATCATCGCGGGGTTAACCTTTGTTGTGCGGCCTGCATCTGATTTAACAATTTTACAGATAACAAACATTTAGTATTTACTCACAAGTACTGAAAGAGAAACAACTGAACAAAATATTAAGAGCACACTTTATTCATTATCAACATCTTCTTGGCATCAATTTTTCTCGTGCTGTCTGCATCGCTTTTAATAAATTTATCAATTACAACGTTTGGAATTACTCACAAATACTGAAAGAGAAAAAAACAAAATGCTAAACAGCAGTGATATAAAACATTGCTTATCCAGCTTTCAGAGGCAAGGCACAGAAGCAGCTACAAAACCATTTGTCTATGGCTGACAGCAAATATAAAAGAAAATTTTGCTCTCTTCTGAAAGCCAAATTGAATTTATAAACTAACAGTTGATACTTTCCCGAGCCTTTACATACTTTTGTAGGTCATAGTGGCCTTAACAATTGAATCAGAAAATCAGATAAATAAAACTAAAGAGACGATTAGAAAAGAATGTGAATGACTACATAGTCAAGAATTTGGGAGAGTTACTTGCAAACATGACTTCATTCACAAAATTTCATGTTTTAAAAGGAAATAATTATACTGGCAGTCCAATTTGGATATTTACCAATTCAAACTACAAACTAAGTTCTTCACAAGTCATTTTTAGAACACAAATATTATCAGCACATTACCTGACTTGCGTATGACGAGCTCTCTGCCAAAAACTTGATATACTCTTGTTTTTTCACTTCAAAACTAGCCTTTGCATTGAGTAATAGTGTGTTTTCTCTCTTCACATCTTCCAACAATTTTTCTTTTCTCCATTTCATCTCCTGGATCTGCCTCTCAGTGGCAGCATAATTATCGGGTTTGTTTAACATTCCAGAGGCTTTTGGAAATCTCACATCTACATCTTGCCTAAGATCAGTTATGTTAAAATTTCAGAAACAAATATGTAGCAGCACATAAATCCACATTACTATTAATCAATTAACTTAAATCGTTAAATTCTAATTATGAACCGCAGAAATACCACATTTTGATTATGTGGTTATGCAATGACTAGCACAGAGGTCTGAATCTCCTTTTCAGATGTGTGACAGCATTCTAAAGGACAAATTACAAAACTGGAAATTTTGATTCATCAACAAATTCTACAATCCTGGGAAAAAATTGGAACAGAAAAATTCAAATGCCAGTTTCATAACAACAAATGGAACTATTATCTTTTGTCTACCAAAATCAAATAAAAGCTAGAGCTTTTATCCTTTTAAAAAGATGATGTTTTCTTTTTACAAGGCCAATTCAGTTTAAAAGTGAAATAATAAATAGTGTCTCTGATTGCAATCCTTGGATTTACAACTGATAAACAGTAAAAGCATGAAGACTTCTGACAATCATGAGTTAATTTACAGACTCTTAAAGAGGAACAGAAAAGTCTACCAATCAAATAGCAGATGCCAGCAAAATCATCTAGCTCAATAAACAATCCATTCACAATTTAGAGGGTTCAACATCTCTAAAGGCATTTGCATTCCAAAATAATGTTAGCCTCTAAGTTTAAAACTAAATAATAAGGTCCCACAAAGAATGCATAAAAATTGAGTTCTACAGCACAACTAATTATTTAAAAATAAAAAATTTTGCCATCTCACTTTTGATGGTGAACTTTCTTACCGATTTCCTAGGGAGAAGATGCCAGGGCTTCTGATCATTCCACCATCTAAAGAAAGAGCTCCATCACTTATTAAGGGAAGAGCAAGCAACATTTCGGCCCTTGTTCTATAAACTTGCAAACGAGAGAAGAGATTATAAAATAGAGTCTCTCTGAGGCCATACCCACTGGCAGTTACACAAAACAAGTTTGTGTCGTCCATATCAATCATATTAACCGCAAAGCCAAGAAAACCAGGTGGAGACTCTCCATTAGGCAATCTAGGCTTCAGAATATCAAGCCTCCTCTGTGGGTCATCAGCTACAAATTCACCAGCAAAAGGTCTGTAAAAAGAGAAGTTTTTAGAAAGCAGGAGTAACAAACCGAAGAATCTTACACATCCATATTATCAATAAGAGCAGCATATGAGACTCATACGTCAAATTTTCAAGACATATGACCAGAAACCGGCCATCTATAGCCCTCCCAATAGAAGCACCAAGCCCATGAAGACCAGAACTCTTAACAATGCAGCCTTCTTTATCGTATGTTTCCAGAGCCTTAACACCTTCAAAGGTCTTGCAGACAATTGCCAACATAGTCTCCAATCCTAAGTACTCAGAGAACAGCCTACACTCCAAATAAGATGGAAAATACCAAACATAGTGTCAATATTTAGATTATCAGCCTTTCTCTCAACACAAACCCTAGAAAGTAAACATGCTATCTCATTCCAACCATTAACTGTCTTTGCCAAAAGTAACCACTGAACCTCACCCCTTATCACTCAGGAACACATAACAATACTACAGCATGCAAGCTTTAAGGACTAAGCTACAAGGCAAAAATTGATGGATCACATTTGACTATAGAAATCATGCAATGCGACAAATTCAAGGCCATTTCAGAACACGAAAAGACACTTGATTGATTGGCAGTAACAAAATCAGTGGATTATAAACAAAGAAATGAAGCTAGAAACAAGCCATCTAAAAGCACAACACCTCAAAAGCAGAAAGATGAAGTAAACAATAAAATATAAAATAAAACCAACCTGCTAAGACTTCCGTCCTCAACTTGGCCTAGTGAAGCAACAACACCTAGAACATCCTTGGCCAATGAAAGATTAGATGCTTGAGTACCATGACGTATTTTCAGCTGACAAATAACTCCTGCAGCAGATTTTTCATGCTGAAGGATCTGTCCTGTTGTTTCCTCCTCACTTTGAAGGTTGGAAGCCTCATCCTCAATGTTAGGTGCACTTGAAGAATGATACTTGCCAAGAATAACTAACAGAAAAATTATCAGAAGGAAAAAGATAAAGAAACAAATATCAAAGTTTGTCATACACAAAAATAACAAATCAAAACCTCAAACACTTCAAAATTTGAGTCAATGCAAGTGTTTCCTAAGTAAACATCATCTACAAGTCCAAAATCTCATATGCCTTCCCTTTGGAGAAATAACTAACATAAACTGTGTCACCAGAATTACCATCCAGATTTTCAATAAAACATGGCAGGATATAGTAATTGCAATCTGTTGGCACCACCTCACTGAATCTCTACTGATTGCTAGCCATGTCCAAGTAACAAGTGCTTATGTAATGACTAAGAGTGCAACTTACTATAGCAAGTCAGATATCCTATAAGAGGATGGTAACTTTATGCCAACCAAATCTTTATCCAACATGTGTCCAGTCTATTCTTATAAATCTGAGCCTGATCCCTTTAGTCCAGATTGAAGCAGGGTCTGCAATACTATTTTCGATTTTGGTTTTTAGCATAGCAACATATGGAGTTAATTAAACTTGATACATTTCTAGACTGAAAAAATGACCATACCTTGCAAGTCAAGTATGGAACCATCTAACTTATTTCTTTGTGTCTTCAAAACATTTATGTTGTCCTCATGTTGCTTGATTTTCAGGCCTAACTTTTGAAGATCATCTTGAAGTCTCTACATAGATTAGGTTATAGCAAAGTTAGATCATCTTATCATTCCCTTTAAAGTATCAATAAACTGTTAAAAAAACATAAAGGGATAAAATTAGAATGCAACAAAAATCATACATCTAGCTATAATCTCAGAGAAAAAGGATAAAACCAATATATTCTCTCATTCTATTTTGATGTTTATAGTAAAAATAAAATCATAAACCAGCTCTAAGGTATCTTTTCTCAACATTAGAATGGTAAATGATCGAATCTGCTTGTGAATTTCCCCCATTTTGCATTCCATCCACTGCAACTATAGAGTTTTCGTTTTGATCCACGTGCATCGTTGTTGGTGAATCTTGGATAGATAATGCATTTGTTTGAATTGAAAGCTGCAAACAGAGAATTAATCATGTCTTCGCAAAAAGTAACTGGCATGTGCACACGCTTGGCCTTTCTCCTAGATTCTTTCATACCTTTATCATCCAAAACAAGGCAAGACCAAAATAGAAAAAAGTAAGAATGTAAAATGTAAAGGATCATTTATGTCCTGTGGCAACGATGCATGAATCATTCATAGATGTATCACTCTAAAACACAAACTCCAAGAATGCCCTCTCTCAAAAAGAGGACTGTATCCACACTAACAAAATATATTGTGGTTTTACTATCAAGGAATAGCTTGTTTCTTTGATGGATCATTTACAACAAGACAACAATGCCACCGTTTAATGGTGCTATCAAGACTTCAAGGTATCTGAAGAAAAGGCGAAATTTTCAAACTGGCTTCATTAATTATTAGAAAAAACAGGATTGGAAAAAGGTTTGTACAAGGTACATGTTAAAATAACCATTAGAATTATATTTTATTTTGCAGAATCTGTAAAAGAAAATCTTTTGGCTTCATATTATCAGTTTTATAGCTTTATATTCCTGGGAAGGTGAAATTTCCTAGATCTACAATAAGCACAAAATTTTGCATATGCAACGCAAAGTGTATGAGCATGTCAAAATGTTTATCACTTTCTAGCCCTCTCATCTGACACAACAGCATCTCATTGAAAAACTTAAAAGATAAATTCATCAACAAAATCTCATCAATTTCTCCGTAAAACGACTAAAAACTATTTAAGTACTTGCCCAGAAATAATGCAAGATTCATGAGCCAAGAACAAAAAGAGCATACACAAACTACAAGAACAATGTACAATCAAGCATTGACATTTTAAGCTGAATTTATTAATTTTCGACAATCTATTTCCCAGAACCTGTAAATTCCATATCATTGAGACTCCAAAACGTCTTCTAAGAGCAAATTCTAGCCGATAATCAACAGATCTAGTACTCTCTTTCCTTACTCTTCCTATAAATGCACGAGTTTCAGATAAGCAATACCCAGATTAAACAATGTTCTTGCTGTTTACATGCAGTTCAAAAAACTCCAAAAGCTAATAGCTACTTTCTTAGTACATGCAGACAATTAAACAATACAATCTTTGAATAACCAAGAAATTTCCAGAATCATTAGTGAATTCGACTTCCAATTTCTAAACTGGGACACAACAAAACCATACAATCTCCGGAAAAGCAGGAAACACATGGTATTATTAGCCAATTTTCGTGAGGTAATACAATTAGACTCAACATAAAGCTCAATTTATAGTATGTAAAGCCTCAAACAACTACAAAGAGCGAAAACAAGAGTACATGCATGAGAAAGAGAAAACCTAGGTAATGCTGAGTTTGGTTACTGAGAAAATGCAGGAAAAAAAAAAAGAAAGAAAGAAAGAAAGGAAATTGAAGAAAAACAAGGGAAATTAAAGCAAAAAGAGATAGAAATTATGGAATTTTCTCGGCAACCAAACAGAGGTTTGAAATTGGAAAGCGGGAAGGTTCAGAGACTCACCTGGTGCTTTGATTGAAACATGGCTGAGCTGAGCTGAGCTTGACTTCACTTCAACTCTCTCTCTCTTTAATTTTACGCTTGTAAATAAGCAGCGCTTTTTACGTTAATAGTCAGCTGATTAATCGCTTTAACGGTTAAGATTAACAAATATATAACTGATGGAGGACTGAATTTTACGAGGATTATTAACGGTCAAGATTAATCAAAGAGAATATCCTCTGTAAGCTTATTAATCACTTTTAACGGTTAAGATTAACTCTACTATGTGTGATGACGGACTTTTGCGAGGAAACTTTAACGGTTACGATTAAATCAAAGAGAACATCCTGAGGGAGATGGATAATTTTGGAAAGAGAAATCAAACCCTAATTTGTTTTTGGAATAAGTGTAGGCAAGTCACTTTCTATAATTTGATTTTAGAAAAATTTTATTAGTTGAATCATTATTATATTATTTATTTTAATTTTCTTAATTTATATTTTTTTATATTAAATTCTTAACTCAAATTATATATAATAAAATATTACTCTTTTTTTTTTTTTTATCAATTAGTGAAACCTAATTTAGTTTTAATTCATTAACCAAAACTCTATAACCGAACATTAAGTATTTACAAAGAATCAAATACATGTTAAACAAGCTTTTAAGTAGTTGGGTCAATTGAGTATAGTTGAGTGGATTTAATATCTTTAAAAAAAAATTTTAAGTTACCAAAATCATGGTTGACTAAAATTTAGAACAACTTCCTCACCTTGTTTTATATATATAAGTATTAATAATGTTTTTTAGAAAGTATACAAAAATAATCAAAATTTAGAGTATATTTTAAGATTTAATTCAAATTTAAAGTTTTTTTTTTTTTTTCAAATTAACATACCGAAGTTTAAAGAATGACAGCTCAATACTTAGGTAGCTAATCAAGTATTGGCATAAAACAACACATCAAACAAGTTACGATAATTAATAATTGAGTAATTATCATTGATCACGTTTACTCTTTTTCTCTTCTCTCATCCTTAAGTTTTGAAAAAATCTCTTCTCAAGTCCTCCAATTAAAAATTCTGTTAATTAACATCTATTAATCTTTATATTTCAATAAATTTATTTTTTTCTCTTATTAACATATAGAAAAAATGACTTAATTTTTAAAAAACAATATTAAATTAAATTATCAAATTACCTTGACACATATTAAAATTATTTTTTCATAAACAGTATTAATACATATTGATATTTATTTCAAAAGTAATTTGATCATTCAACTTAATATTATCCTTGAAAAATTAGTTATTTTTTATGTGTTAATAAGGGTAAAATAATAAATTTATTGAAATATGAAAGTTAATAGATGTTAACTAACAAAATTTTTAACTGAAGGACTTGAGAAGAAAAAAAGGATAAAAGTCCTATATGAGTGAAAAAAAAAGAAAAAGGAAGGGTGATCAACAATAATTATTCATTAATAATTATACAATTTTCCTAATTATCTAAAAAAATTATATTAAAAAAAATAACTTAGTAAAATTCCCTCGACTTTAACTATTTTTAATATTTTTACAATTTATTACCTACGAAATCATTTGGGTTCCTGGATTGAATTTAGAATGGTAATAACTCACATACGATAAGGTCTGAGTTCTTTTAAAAGGAATTATGTTCATGAAGATATTGTAAAATCATATATATCTATTAGGAAATAATCGAGTATAAACCCAAACTTTAGTCACTCTTAATTTTAGCTATAAATGGCCTTTTTATCTGGTAGAACAAAAACATAATTTTCATTGAGATTGTAAAATGTTATCAGACCATTTTTCCTAAAATAAATACTATGCTGTGAATATCCTCCATTCGCAAATAAGGACTTAGTACTACGATAGATACATATTTTTATAAGTATGGAGCCTAAACCGGATAATCTAGGGGAGATTTTCTATCTTCACATTTGATTTATATTCTAATAAATTGTCTTTCACCACTAGTTGCACATCATTAGAGAACTTGTTATACTTATCTTTTTTCTTGTTGAACTTCTTTATAGCTTTCTCTCGGATTTTAGTATACTTCTCTATTTTGTCCATGGTGTCAGCGTGTATCAACTTATTTTCTTCAATTTGTTTCAGTTTTTCCAAACTTTCGGGAGATATAGGCATGTCGACTCCCGAGCTCACTGGAAAACATATTTCAGGAGTCCTGAGAAGACGAAATCATCAGAGACAAGTTCATGTTTACTCATTTATACATTTTATCGGAGAGAAAGAGTTGCTTACGTACCAATGACCAAGAGAAATGATTCCATTCTCTTTCAAAATTCCTCCATCCAGAGACACAGCACCATGTTTTATATAGGCACGAGCCTCCATCATGTCTTCACGGGTTCTGTAAACTTGAAGCTCGCCGAAGAGTCGATAAAGCAAAGTCTCTCGAAGGCCATACCCAGAAGTTGTCCTTATGTGTTCATATTGGTCATCTAGGTTAACCATATTAACTGCATAGCCCATAAATCCTGGAGGTCCTCCTGGAAGGGTAGGTGGTGGCAGGTCCAGCCACCTCTGAGGGTCAAGGTCTTCAATTTTCCCTGTGTAGGGCCTGCCAAACAATTTAGAATATTAGGGACAGAATGATTCCATATTTGATAATATGAATATTGATATTATAGAACAGAACAAAAATTATCAAAATTTGCAACAAGGAAACTCTGTCCATACCTTATATCATCGAGACATATAATGAGAAATCGGCCAACTATTGACTTCCCATGTTCAGCTGCTTTTGCGTGAAGTGCTCGCAAATAATCAACTTCCCCATTTCGTTTATAATTCTCAAGAGTCTGTGCTGCTTCAAATGATCTCATCACTAAAGCAAGCATGTGATCTTCACCTAAGTACTCCGCTAATATCCTGGGTAGAAGCAGGTCCAGATATATAGATATGTAAAGACAGTGGTGAGAATGTGTTCAGTTTGTAGAAACATGTAAAATGATCAGAAGGGGATGACCTGCTGAGCTTGCTGGTGCAAACTGTTCCAATAAGGGCTACCAGGAAAACTGCATCTTCCATGAAGTCTAATCGTTTGTGGAACGTAGGTTCCCTAGTAAAACTACACAGGACAGCAGCTGCAGATTTACCCCTGCTTTCAATCCGCCTTATAATTTCTTCTTTTGAAAGTGAGGAGCTAGGATCAGTCAATAAATTAGGTTCAATTGAAGCTGGTAAACAAGTCAACAAAACAACCAGTCAGACTTCCACTTCATCTAATCAAACATTTTTTCAAAATAAAAAGTTAAACTAGTAACGTAATGATAGGAGAAAGCCTCTAATAATAATTTGAGTATGAAATATTCAATTTTAAGCATTTACATATTATTCTTGATTTACTTAAATGTGATTTCCCTAGTCTAGTTGAATTACCTATTTTCAAGTAGATTTCTATTTCTTTTCTTGTCTGGGTGTTGGCCAAGAAACAAGTAAAGCCATATTATCAGTTTGAGTAGATGTGACTATAATTGATTACTGAAATATGAAATTCTTCCCTTATTCTATTGTTTTTCTCTCCCTAAATCTTCGATTTTTCTCTCATCTAAATTGTTCTTCTAATTTTTCTCCATCTTTCTTTCTCCCTATTTCCATCAACATTCTTCTCCATCTTATTTGTTGTCTACTTGTCCTATGTTACCATAGGCCATGATATTAAATTGGGTGGTTTTTTAACATAAAATGAGCTTGTTTAAAAATTAAAACCACCTAAAGAGAGAACGTCGGCCAGAAATCAGAGCTAGTTTAATAGATGATATATAAGCAACAAACCTTTGGGTAGAGACAATAAAACGATCACATATTCTCACTAAACTTGTGCAACCTCATTAAAGGTATGCACTATCACCCAACTTAATAGTTTCCCATAGCGGACGTGAGACCTCCTTATGTACATCATTTATTTACAGTGAGTAGAACTTAATTTCATTAATTTAATTAACTATAATATCTGTACTTCTGTTAATTAACTAGAAAAAGAAAAAGTGTCTAGGATAAACCTTGCAACCCAGATAAGACTTGCTCAATTTCTTCCTTCTTATTATTAAGTAACATCAAAAACTCCTCACATTTCCCAATGCATAAACCATATTTACTCATATCATCACTAATTTCCTGCAGAAAAAACAGTTCAACACATAAACAACTCTGATATCAATTACCAATACAGCAATAAATATTTGGCAAGTAACAACTTAGCTAGGTAACGATGTCAAGCACCGTCGAGCTATGAGATTATTTGGATTGTACAATCTAACCAAGATTATAGAAAAATTTGATAAGAAACAATTAGCAAATTGGAATTTATTTATTAAAAGGCTTTTCTATTTGCAGTTGTAGTTTTGCATGAACAAAATTTGGAAAATATCAAGAGATTTTCTTCAAGAGGCCCAATATCAGTGACAGGAAACTCTAGCTGGAACAAATAAATTAAAGACAATAATACAGCCATACCAACATCTACAAAATGCATCAGCAGAAATAATATAATTATAAAATTGGCATCAAATGGTATATCCAGAGACGAGTATTTCTCCTTAAGAGTGTGTTTGGTGCAAGACGAATGAAGAAACATCAAGCAATCTGTTCCCCCAGTCTGCTGTGGCTTTTAGTTTGTGGGTAAACTATGGAAAGAAGCATGGAAATCTCTCATTTCAAAAAGTATATAATTATTGTTTATAGATTTCACTATATAAATTTACTCTTTCATTTTGAAAACAAATTTCAAAAACAAAATTACAATATTCGACAACAAATACAGCCTAAGATCTTGTGGGTCAATCCTAGTAGTTGTGACTCTTTGCTTATGGGAAAAATCTTAGCTTCAGGAAATAAACCTAGGAATCCTTGGAAATACGCAGTCCTAGATCTACTTTGGGTGACATGGGAAGAAATAAACAATCTACCTTCAAAAAATAGAAATGGGGAAGATATTGATTTTTGTGTGATAGGATCATCTTTTTGCTTCAATATGGGTCTCCGACCCAAAGAATTCAAAGATCCATCTTATTTATTTATTCACTTAAATGAATAAGGATTTTTAGTTAACTTATGTTATCCCTATTTAGCTTTGTTTTAGAATAGGAAAGATAGGCTCTCGGTTTTTACGGAGTAGTCTTTTGCTTGTGATTTTTATCTTCTGGTTGTAATTCCATACTCTTAAGTTTCTTAACAAAAATTAACTAGATAAAAAGTCAATACCTTTTCATTCTTCATGATGGACAACATCATATTTCCACCATGTTCAAGTGGAGGTGTGCCCTCGAGGAGCAAAATTTTTCCATTAGAACATGGGGTTCCAATCTCCTCAGACTCCATTTCTGGGGCTTGTGTAACAAGAACCTGTAAATACAGATCAACATTAATCAATGCAATACAGGTGGTTAAAAATGATCATTTCTACTTTGCTGCAACCTTGATGTTTAGACATAGCTCTGTAAAACGTGAGTGTGCAGCTACAAAGCAAAAGCACCCCTCATTCATCGGGACGAGAATAGCAGGAACTGTGCAACGCCCTTGCCTGAAAGCATACCGGACTGAATCCTCCATGCTAATTAGTTCTGACTTTATGGTAAGTGTATGGGACTGGCCAGCTTTATCATCATGAAAAGTTACATCAATATCACCCTTGGAATCAACAATTTCAAAAACAACATTTTCCAGTTGAGATCCAGCAATACAACTTCCAGGTACCTGTTATTAGAAATAACCTGATATTATAACCATTAATTAAATGGCATAAATTTACCTATAGTTAAAAAAACAATGACAATAGCAAACACACAAACCCCTGATACGACTCTCAGCTCCCTTTTTTCAGTTTGAAACTCTTCCCTGAAAACCACTTGATGATCATATAAAACAGAAAGCGATACTGCAAGGGAGGACAAGATAGAATGAAATCTCAGGTAAAAACTGATTAAATTGAGATTTGTTAAAATTTAATTATTTAATAATTACTTCTTTTTTCTTCTTTTTTTAACTATTTTTATTCCTATACCAAGTGGATTCATATTTAACAATTGCAAATTTCTACTATGACATTATAAAGAAGATCGGACACATATGGCCAACAACTTTCCTCTAAAAAGTGATTTATTTTTTATCAATTACTACAGACCCCTATGCTTTTAATTTTTAAACTGTGATAAAGAAGTGTTCCTACCGGAAAGTAAAATCAAATTGATTGATTTCATATCTTTTATTTATGCTAGGATATTATATGGGTTTTATTGTAATGATTCTTTTCCTTATTGGCTTTATTTTTTCTGTTTTAGATCCTAGAACTCTTGTATAAATTTCCATCATGTATAATGAAATTAGTGTGACAGGATTTATAAACCAAGAAGCCTACTATTTCATGGTATCAGAGCCACTGTTTCAAAAGTTACCCTGTTCACTATTCTACCGACAATTTTTTACTGGAAATCTATTGGAAGAATTGTCAAAAACCTACTAGGGTCGCCAGAGTCTTCTCAGAAGGAGTTGACGTTGCCGGAATCTGATCGGTTCGTGTCAGAAGGAGTCAACGTTGCCGGAATCAGACCTGTTCGTGTCAGAAGGAGTTGACTTTGCCGAAATTAGAACTATTCGTGTCAGAACAAGTCAATGTTGTTGGAATCTAATGTATTTGCGTCAGAAGATGCTGATTCATTGAAAGCTTGCCAAAGACAACTAGATGCAATTGAAGTTTTCTGGATTTTTTAGAAGTTTCGATCAGAGTGTGTAATTTGGCTACTATGGCTGGTTGTAAGTGGGTTTGTTTGTGGCCGTCAAAGAGAGTTTATCTTGTTTCCCTTATTTTCATTTTTTGAATACTACTGATTTGTTTTATTTGGAATGGATATAGAGTGTGTCATCTGTACCAAACTCACCAGCTTCTAGGAGTACAAACCTCCAATCTTTAGATAGTCATGCTTTACAGATAACGCAACATAGGTTAAATGGAAAGCATTTTCGGGAATGGTTCCAATCTGTTATACTGGTTGTTAGAGGGAAAAAAAAAAAGAAGTATCTGACTAGAGGTATAACAAAACCCATGCATACTAATGTTAACTATAAAGTCTGGGAAGCTGAAAATTCTATGGTTATGTCTTGGCTTATCAACTCAATGGAGCCTAAAATAGGAAGAACTTTTTTGTACTATGAAATTGCCCAATAGGTTTGCGAGGTAGTACAAAAGATTTATTCTAATTTGGAAAATACATCTCAGTACTTTGAGATACAATCCAAAATTAGAATAAATCGACAAGGCAATATAAATGTAACAAATTATTTTAATGTGTTAACTGAATTGTGACAGAAAATGAATCTATTTTATGAGATTGATTGGAAAACTCCGAATGACAGTATTAAGTACAAAAAAGTACTGGAAAAAGAAAGGGTGTTTGATTTTCTTTAAGGGCTTAATGCAGATTTGGATAAGATCAGGGGTTGTATTCTTGGAACAAAACCTCTCGTCTCTTTGCGACGCATTTGCTGATGTAAGAAGATAAGAGAGTCAAAAACATGTAATGCTCAGCTCATCCATTGATCCTATCATTTCTCATAGCTCTGCTCTTGTTGGGATTAAACAAGAAACCAATTCTAACAAGGATATGGTTTCTCGAGACAAACTATGGTATGATCATTGCAATAAACCCTTTCAAACAAGGGCCACATGTTAGAAGATTCATGGCAAACCAGCAAAATGGAAACTACGAAATAAGAGGGAGCAACCTCGATCTTCATATACTACAAATACCAATACAAACACCAAGCTCAATACAGGCACCCCATTGAATTTATCTGTAGAAAAAATAAAGTTGCTTCAACAAATCTTAGACTAAACAAATACAGCCAAAGGAGAAGAAAAAAATTCAATTTCTCAAAATCCTTCAGTGTCTATGGCACATATAAATAATCTCAAACAATCATTTCTACACAAATTTATTGAGAATTGCTCGATAATAGATACTGGAGCATCATATAACATGACTTGATCAATGAATGGACTGGAGAACTACACCAAATGTGATAACAATTTGAGAGTATCTGTTGCTGATGGAAAAACTTCTCCAGTGGCTGGGAAAGGGAGAATTTCTTTATTTACACTCACATTGCATTCGGTGTTACATGTTCCAAAGTTACATTGCAATTTATTATCAGTCAGTCCATTAACTAAAGACGTGGATTGTGTTGTCACCTTTTTTCCTTCTCATTGTGTGATTTAGGACCGATACTCAGAGAAGACGATTGGCAGTGATGAGGAACTGGATGGTCTCTACTATATATCAAGAAATGACACTCCCATAACCAATAAGTCACATAGTAAAATGTCTCCTTCTGTTATGTCTCAAAATGATATGGTACTGTGGCATAAGCGGTTAGGACATCTTAATATTCCTTACTTAAAATCATTGTACCCAAATCTATTCATCAATAAAGAGAATTTGTTTTCTTGTGAGTCATGTATACTTGCCAAACAGTCTCGCTCTCCATATCCATCTCATTCATATAAACCCTAAAGGCCATTTCACTTAATTTATAGTGATATTTGGGGACCTACAAGAGCCACAAGTTTAACTGGCATTAGGTGGCTTGTGACATATATTAATGGCCACACCAGGGTCATTTGGTTTATTTGATGAAAGACAACTTGAAGTAAGCATCAATTTTCAAAATCTTTACAAACTTGTCCTTAATGTTTTTCAATCATCCATTTAGATTCTTCGTACCGATTATGGTCGAGAATATTTCTCTCACCATTTTATCCACTATCTCACTTCCCATGGTATATTTCATTACAACGCTTGCGTATATTCTCCTCAACAAAATGGAGTCACTGAAAGAAAAAACCGACATCTTCTTGAAGTCACTCGTGCTTTAATGTATTCGAGCACCGTTCCTCATTATTACTGGGGTGAAGCCATTCTTACTGCTTCTTATTTGATTAACAAGTTAACTTCCAAAGTCTTCAAATTCAATACATTTTTGAGTGCTCTGTTATCTCATTATCCTCATATCCGATTACTTAACACCTTGCCACCAAAAAAATTTGGCTGCCTTCTCATATTCATAATCCTGACCTATATCGTCATAAGTTACAACCTAAAGCATTACAATGTATTTTGTTGGATATTCACCTACTCAACAAGGATACAGATGCTATTATCCATCTGCCAGGAAATTTTTTGTGACCTTAGATGTTTCTTTCTTGGAGGACTAGTCTTATTACCCCAATGCATCTCTTCAACAGGATCCACATATGGGTGACGGGCAACATTGGGATCCTACAATATCAATACCAAATTCTCTACCTGAACTCAACTTTGAAACAACATTTGTTCCTACAATAGAACCCTTAGTCCATACCCAACCTGAAGAATACTATGCACCTATAACTTTACCTGAACCTGAGTCAGTAACTAATGCAGGGGGAGAGAAATCGATTATAGTCTATTCCAGAAGACCCAAGCCAATTACTCAAATCCGTTAGACGTCTAAACCAGAGAAAGGTTCTGAAGACGTGGAAAAGAATGCCTTGGATCTTCTTATTGCTCTTAGAAAAGAGGTAAGGTCTTGTACCAAACATCCTATTTCTAGTTTTTTAACTTATTCTTGTCTATATTCGAGCTTTCGAGCCTTTATTATAGCAGTCGATGAAGTGAGAGTACCCAAAGATATTCAAGAAGCCTTAAAAGATCCGAAAAGAGCATAGCAATTCATGAGAAAATGAGGTCTTTGGTACACCATAAAACTTGGGATGTTGTGGATTTACCAAGAAATAAGAAGACTGTAGGATGCAGATGGATTTTTACTATCAAGTATAAAGCCGATGGAAGCATCAAGAGGTACAAAGCAACTTTGGTAGTACAGGGCTTTCCACAAGCCTATGGAATTGACTATGAAGAGACTTTGCTCCTGTAGCAAAACTAAATTGGAAGCTTGATTGGAAGCTTATACAACTTGATATAAAAAATGTTTTTTTGAATGGCGAACTCAAGGAAGAGGTATAAATGAGGATGCCACCTGGATTTGAAGATAAGGGTGACATTTAGAGGGTTTGTAGATTAAAAAAATCTCTATATGGTTTAAAGCAATCACCGAGAGCGTGGTTCACAAGGTTTGGTACAACACTTACTAAACTAAGATATCAACAAAGTCAGGCAGAACATACTTTGTTCATAAAAATTGGTCCTAATGGTAAGAAATCAGTATTAATTATGTATGTACATGACATCATCATAACTGGTATTGATAGTGTGGAGATGATGAACCTTAAACAACAATTGGAGGTAGAATTTGAGGTTAAAAAGCCGGACACTATGAGATATTTTCTTGGCATGGAGATAGCAAGAAGCAAATAAGGAATATTTATCTCTCAAAGAAAATGACTCTCGATCTTTAAAAGAAACAGGAATTTTAGGGTGCAAACCTGCTAGTACACCGTTGTAGAGAAATTGGAAGTGCAAGGATGATGATGTTTTAGCTGATAGAGGGAGATACCAAAGGTTGGTAGGGAGATTGATCTATTTGTCTTTTACTCGACCGGATCTTGCTTACGTTATGAGTGTAATAAGCCAATATATGCATGCTCCTAGTCAAATGCACCTCAATGCAGCTATACATATTCTGAGATACTTAAAAGGGACACCGAAAATGGGTTGTTATTTCGAAAACATGAAAGTAGAGGGATAATTGGTTTTGCTGATGTAGATTAGGTAGGTTCACTTGATGATAGCCATTCTTCTTCAGGTTTCTGTACAAAACTGTGGGGTAATTTGGTAACCTGGCGAAGGAAGAAACAGTCAGTTGTTGCACGAAGTAATGTTGAGGCTGAGTTTAGGGCAATTGCTCAAGGGATTTGTGAGCTGATTTAGCTAGAGAGAATCGTTGAGGACTTACAATTGATTGTAAACAAACCTACTATTCTTTATAGTGACAATAAATCTGCTATTAGTATTGTTCATAATCTAGTTCAACATGATCGGATGAAGCATGTAAGAATAGACCGAAATTTTATCAAGAAAGAGATTGAAGAAGGAGACATTAGGCTGACCTATATCCCATCTCCAGCTCAAGAGACAGACATTCTGACCAAAGCAATACTGAAACCTGTTTTTGAGTTATTAACTTCCAAGCTAGGAATGACAGACATCCATTCACTAGCTTGAGGGGAAGTGTTGGAAAGTAAAATCAAATTGATTGATTTCATATCTTTTATTTATGCTAGGATATTATATGGGTTTAATTGTAATGATTCTTTCCCTTATTTGTTTTATTTTTTCTGTTTTAGATCCTAGAAATCTTGTATAAATTTCCATCGCATATAATGAAATTAGCGTGACAGAATTTATAAACCAAGAAGCCCACTGTTTCAATTCCCAACTAAATATTTTCTTTATTTGCTTTCTTTCATTTATTCATTTTTTTTTTTTTTTATGCATGGACAAACACAAATTTTTAAGGGAAATCGCTGTTAGACAAAAGTGCATACCATTTTGTCCATAACCAGCAGTTACTTTCAAGCGGCCACCAAGGTCTATGCATCCATAATTATCCACCTACATTTGAAAACTTTGTTGTCATATAATTTGGGTCATGTACAACCCAAAAGGCCAATCTTATGATGCAACAAAGGCTCAAATTGCAACTAAAATTTATAAGTTCATCATCCTGAATGACAGATAAACAACAAGAACCAACAAACTAGCTTCATGATATTATAAAATAAAATGGGACTGATGTAACCATTTCAATGTTTAAACACTTCAGCACATTTACTTCCATTAGCTATAAAATCAAGTTGGCAAAATAAACTTAAATAGTGATAGTAACACAGTTGTTAAAAATATCAGTTTGTCCAAATCAGGAGCTTTCATTTCATATAACTGAGATCAAACGCAACAATTAGCACCATGTAACTGAAATGAGCTCATGAATACTTGTGTATTCACATACTCATCAAAGAAGCAATAAATAGAGAGAAATAAAACAGAGTAAGTCCAAACTACAATACATGTTCTCATAAAAGAACATGTTTACAAAAGTTCTGACCTTGCATTTTAAGTTCTTTTGGTCTTCGAAACAAAACCCATTGAGAAAGAGTTCAACCTCCAAGCCTTTCCTAACATGATTACCATACGCATCAAACGCCTGGAACAAATGAATCAGTTAAGCAGGCCAGCAAGCATAACTAAAATCACCTCCTACCAAGTTTTTATCATCCAGCTTTGAAAGAATGTCAATTTGATTGCTAATAGGCTGAGCAGTAAGCATTTTAATGTTTGAAATGATGTTTTGCCAGCTATACTAGTAGCAAAAGAAAATCACTAAACTAAGTTCTAGGCTTCTGACATGGCTATCATAGATTATAATTGATGAAACAATGTGTAGCATTTTTAATCCATAAAATGATCTTGACTTTGAAATCTATTTACAATTATAGATTGGATTCTAGTATTTCAATCCAATCCATATCTAATTTTAGATAGAATCCAATCAGATCTAATCTACAACTAAATCCAATTACAAATTATGAATATCTAATCCAAATCCATCCAATTTTATAAAATATTAATCATATTGGACCTTAGAAAACATCTTTAATAAATATAATTTACAAACACCTATATTCTTAACTTTTGAGATCAACTATAAATATATGATATTAGTGTTTGATATATATTTCAAGTACTTTTTCTATTATTATTTTTAATGGATTGGATCGGCTTTTAATTGAAGCTACTTGTGAATTTGATAACCAATGTAATCCAATTAAATTTTGAAAATATAAATCTAAAATAATACAATTAAATTGTCGAAACTGATCAAAATTGGATAGCATTCGACCTATCGTTTTAGATGGACTAGATTGACTTTTGAACAATACTACATAATACCAGGTCCCACAATAGGCAACAGGAACCACTGCTTCAGAGAAAATGCACAGTGACAAAAGAAAAAAAAATACTAAGGAATCTAATGGGAAACACTTGAGAACATGCTTAAAAAGCAACTAATATGAATAAGGCTATCAAAAGTGTTAAATCATGTTACCAATATTTGTACATTGTAATACCATATCGTTTGTTGAAGGATTAACTTAAGTTTGCTTTATTACACTAATTTGTTACAATGACAAAAATAAGACATCGAAACATGCAACACAAGTCTAGCCATGAAAAGGATAATACCTCTAACTTGAGTTTGTCAACTACAGAGCCTTGACACAAGTTATTTACCCAATTTGATGGTTGGGCAATGATATTATTTAAAGATCCCGGAGTAACTGATTATTCAAACACGCAAGTACAATCGTGGTGTTAGTGGGGAAAAAAATATAAAAAAGAGAGAGAGACGGAGAAGATAGGATCAAGTTCTATTATCTATGCCTTCGCAGACAGATTCATTAAGATGGCAATTATACCTTGGCATGGAATTGACACCAACATCGATTCATCATCTAGTGAAGATATCTCCAGGGTGGCCTTGTAATGTGGCCTGATCATATCTAACTTGTCGCTTGCAATCAGAATATCCTACAAGAAGAGGAAAATTCAAGCAAGCAATTAAGGCAGATAAGAGGCATTAACATTGTAACTAGAGTATGCTACACATCCAAAGTAATATTCCAAATTTTTCAACCAAGAGATATGTCACGCTATCAACCACTAACACATAACTTTTCATATCATTTACATGTCAATGCCACATAGTAAGACGAAATCATTTGGAATGGTAATTTTAGGAGAGTGCTAGGTATGTATAGCGTTATTCTTACTACCATATGGTCCAGCTTCTTTAGAATGGCATTAAGAAAGGCGAAGGTTAAGTCTAGATCATACCTCAAGTTTAAGGATCGATTTATTAGCTGACAGGCTTGCCTTGCACTTTTCTTCATGGAGGAGCAAAGCTTTGCTAGTTTTCAGTTTAATCATTACACTTGGAATTGATGTAAACGAAGTCCGATTACCATAGATGTCACGGCATCCAATAGATAAAGGTGGAAAGAATGAACCAACTCTGCAAAATGGCCATTTGATCAGAAAAAGAGGAGAACAAAAGAAAAATAGAATGTTAACACTTAAGCATATATATTATTAGTATCAACATCTTCATAGGGAAAACGCTAAAAGGAAAAAAGTGCTCCTTCTACAACAATAAGAAATTTCATCCTAGGGACAAAGGTAAGCATGGTACATTGAAGATGATTAGAATTGCTTATTGTGCCCAACTTCTCTTCTCCAACCCACCTCTCTCTCTCTCTGTGTAATCTAGTTGAAGCATAAAGTACTGGACTAAATGCTAGGCCTGAGCTAGAAAAATTTTGCTTTCCGGTCCATCTAAAACTACACCTAAGGTAGTGAATTATGCATCTCATTCGTTGCACAAGGATAGGACCTTCTATTCTTCTTGGGCTTGTTCCCAACTCCTTATTTTCTAATGAGAATGCAGTCACATTGCTTTTGCTCTATCTCTCTCTCTCTCTCTCTCTCTCTAAAATCTAAGTAGAGTGTAAGTACTGTAGCAAAAAGATAGGTCTGAGAAAAATAATTTTGGATCCTTATAAAAGACACCTAAAGAGGCAAATTATGGATCTCATTCTGTTGAAACAATTGTCAGCACCTTGTATATTTGTGGGCCTGTTCCCTACTTCTAACTTTCTCATTTAGATTTCACTCCTAAGGAGAATGATATCCCAAAATCTACCATCTATTCAGATGAGTGAATTATCTCAGCCACATTAATGGTTTCGCAGGAGCTTCATCAACATAAAATAATTATATTATTCCATAAAAGCTTACTTAATACTGCACTCTGAAATCCCTTTGGTACCAAAAAGACTCCACTTGTCAATCTTAGAAGATGCATTAACTTGCACTTGCGCTTGCTTCTTACGAATCTTACCGCATGGCTCAATCTAAAGTACAAAATTTCATCACATAAGGTTAAATGATCAGAAAACATAAGAAACCAAATAATATTATCTTACACAACAGGAGAAAGGGGAGAAAAATTCCTTTGCATCACTTACAAGATAAAAGGAAAATGTGTATGTGCCGGCAACCTCAAATAAGCGAGGGTACTTGCATCTCAAAGGAAAGATATATAAACCTTGAAATCCTTTACAATCAGAAGGTGATACACGCTGCAGGTAACTTTCTTGAAAATTTTGTACATTCCCAGCTTCACCATTGAACTTAATTTCCATGACCATCTCTAACTTATCCTTGACAATATACTTCTGATCCAAGTTCTTTAAAGAACTAGAAGGAATAAAACTACCAGGCCGAACAACTGCGACAATTTCTCCAGGAGGGACTTGTCCAGCAACAGCATAAGAAGGTAATACCTGAAACAAAAGTTGCTCTTTATGTGCTCAAAAGGAGAGAAAGAACTAGCAATTAAAACATCAGTGCTCTAAGTATCTAGCTATCTATCTATAGCTATATCTATATGTGTGTGTGTGTGTGTGTGTGTGTGTGTGTGTGTGTGTGTGTGTGTGTGTGTAAGAGAAGTATAACATTCTAATATTTGTGAATTCCCTATCAATTTTTTATTATTTTGAGCACGTCATAACAAAAAACAATGCTGATTTATACTGACCCCAACAATCCCTAATTCTCGACTTTCATTTGCATTCAATAAGTCAATCATAGATGGAGCCTTTTGGCGTTGCTTCTCTAACTGTCGATTCCAGTCAATGTTGTCCAGATGTATGCACTAATGTCAAAGGTCCAAAATTCACCAAATATATTAATAGTTACATGTAAAAAACGAAATCCAATGTAACAAAAAGAAGAAACAAATAAATAAATAAAATGGCATACCTTTCCAGAGTCAATGATACTAATAGGTAAACATAAGGAGCTACGGATATCTAAACTGGCAATCTCATCGTTCATTGCAAGGACACAGCTATTCTCATCTGATAAACCCATTGGCCTTCCAAAGATCAAGTGCAATGAGACATCATATAGAATCAATACAAGAACGAAATTCTTACGCCAATTGTGGAATTTCCACAGACAAAAACAAAACAATACAACATACCTGCATATAATTCGAGCTTCCCCTATTGTAAAAGGAAAAAAGAAACATTTAGTTGTTTTAATCATGCTAGTAATATGTCTGTGTTACAAATCAAATTGTAAATCGCTGTAATAGTCAAATTTAATGTATTTAAATTTAATTTTATCACTTACCACCAGCATCCCCTTGAAATCCTTCAATTAAAAAATATTCTAATGTTGCGTAGACATTATTCTTATGGACCTTGGCAGAAGCTCCCTTGAGAATTTTTACTTTTTGGGTCGACTTCCAAATTTTCCCTTTTCTCTTCACAACTTTGTGTACCCTGACAACTGTAGTTGAAAATAAAGGACAATATAATCCATAGCCTCAAATTGAAGCAGAATGTAAACAACAAAGCAAAGATGAAAGAACTAAAAAGACATAAATTAATTGAACAAAATATATATATAACTAAATCAAATAAACTAAAAATACCAAATAATTTAATGTATATTACATAATTTGGATATTTTGTTAATCAAAACCAACCATCAGACAAAATGCCAAGTGCCTTTTTGTTAGTGGGGTTGACAATAAGAATCGGTTCATCCTCTCCACAGCAAATTTCTTCATCGTATTGATCATGCATCTGCAGAAGCCACTCTTGATAGTCCTTTTCCAATTGCAATGGAGTTAACAATTTTCCAGCTCTATAAATTTCGACTTTGATATCTACAGATTTAAAAAATTTTGATTGAGGGGATAATTTAACAATTAAGAACTGACTAAAATGGTTTCATATCTACAAGTTACATTGAAAAATACCTTTTTCTTCCTTAAGAGCATTAGCACCAAAAGTTTTTAAAGCTGTGGTGAATGGATTATGAAGCGCTAGATCAGTCTGTTAAAAACATCATAATTAGATACAAACATGTAAATGAACTATAGAGTTGCACAATTGTCTTCATTCAATTAGTGAAAGAATGGGCGTATTTTTTAAGGAGAAAAACAAGAGAACGATGATAATTTATGGGACATAATTTCATGCGCCCTTTTAGGCTTCAGCTTCAAAGCACTTTCATAATACTTCTTTTTTCTTTATTCATCTTAATTGGAAAAAAGTCGTGAATTAATTTTGTACAGTTTTCTTTTTATTTAGTCTGGGAAAGAGTCAAATTTTGTTGACTCTTGACAGGTATTTTTTGGTCTGTCTTACTACATGACAGATGCCTCTTCTTAACACTATATTCTTTTTATGCAATACTAGTCCACATTTGTATTTTCTTCTCTAAATCATCTCATACAAATCTTTCGTTTCGTATAAAAAATAAAAATAAAATAAAAATTACTGAACTTATGCGAGATTCTTACTTATAATCAGTTTATTTCTCTTCTACTGCTATCTCTCATCTATTTATTTATTTTACTTATTCCCATAACAGATTTTTGAATTGTATCTTTCATTTATCTGGCATAGCGTGCCATAGCCAATGCAACAAACAGGCTTGTAAAAATCATAGCATTCCATACCTTAGAAGGTGTTGGATTAAAACCAGCGTCCGTATCTGCAACCAATCAGTTGTTACTAGCATATATGTTACATAAGAAGGAAAATAAATTAGCACGTTCCTAACTTAGAAGAAATTATTGTCATGAATGCAATCACCATACCAATCAGGCATTTAACTCTCAGGCAACATCTCTTCAACAAGTGGGCTTTTTCTCCTTTTTTGTGCCTCAAATCCATAAAAGGAAGACATGCCTGTGGTGAGGCAGAAATATCAAACATTTGGCAATAGGATATCAGCATTATTCAAAGTGTATATATAACTATACGTTACAAAATGGAAAGCTTTAAAGGTTGCATCAACTATATTTACAATTTTATTATTCTGCTGTAGTATAGGTAAGCATTATTAACCATGAGAAAACAATAGTACAAAAAAGTGTCGCATTGCTCAAATCAAAATCAAAATCAAAACCTTGGCTTTCAAGAACCTCTCGAAAGAATCCATTTTCATCCATGTAGATGTGAACTATTTAAGTATTTTCAGGAGAATCACCATGTGGCTAAACAACTGCATTTTCCCTAAATTGCTTAGTCAAATTGCTTAGTCAAGTTCTTCCAATTGGTCGAGTGTAAAACATACCCAACGAGCATCTGGAAGTAAGCGCCCAAGCCGTCGGATGGAGATACGACTAAAGGTTTCATAGTTTTCAGTAACTCCATAACCTTCAGATTTTAACTTCTCTATAATCTTCTCAATGCTCTCTACTCCCTGTTTTAAACAATTGCACAATTTTCCAGCATGCATTAAATTTCATAATTTCTTAGCATGCATAAAAAGATCTAATGTATAGGTCCCATACCTCCATAACAGGAAAATAAAGACACTTAAGGCGAGCATTTGCTTTTTGAAACGCCCTTGGACCTGTAATATTCCAATCATTATAAAATAAAAAAGGTGAAAGAATATTTAATTTTGTAGGAAGATAAAGTGCATCAGCTATTAATAATTGAAGAAACTTTGTTTGCTACCAGGACTTCCAGTTGTAGCAGAGTCTTGTTTTAGGGAAAAACAAAGTTCTAGAATAAACTCAGGGCCATTGCAAGAATGCAAGTTGGTGATTGCAACCTCCCCACCTTCAATTTCAGCTAAATCAACATTATTAACCTGCAACACAAAAAGTTCTTTCTCAATGCTTGCAAAATTTAGCATAGAAATTCTAAATACCTTTTTTTTTTCCCTTTTTTTTTTAACTAGAAACAAAATACATTTTATATGATAAACAGATATACATAAGAGAAAACAAGCTGCCCTTGCATAAAAGGAGGCAAAGTGAAAATCATTTTAACAGGTGGGGAATCTTAGACTAAACCTGGATCCCTCAGAAAAACCAAAGTATTTCAAAACCTTTTAAGGAGAGCATCAACCACTCAGATATGGTAGGAGACATGCAAGAAATAGAAACACATCAAACCTGGAACTTAATTGGTGTCATAGTCTTCCCTGTTTTGGAAACTTCATCACACTGCATTTCAACAAGGTAATACATCAGAAATAATAATTTCTAAATACCTTAGCAATCACCTCTGGAAGTCCACATGTAATAAGTACTTGAATGATACATATTAAAACCTGAATGTATGGAAAGTAGATGTCCTTTAGCTTGCACTGGAGTTGATATATGCCAAAGCTTTTTAACTTAGGCTCCAATATTTCAACCTGTAAAGTGCTTTGCAAAATTAACCAATAACAAACTAGAACCCAAAAGAGAAAAAGAAAAAGGATAGATATAAACTAGTATAGACAACTTGCTTGGTTGTTTAATCTCAATTATTTATACAAACTAAAGAACATAGCTCAAACCCAAGTACCAACCATTACAAAGCAAAAAGTATAAATAACTATAATTAGTACTAAATTGATAAAAGTGTTGAAAATAGGAATATGTCTATTTCCTGTATAGTGTAAATATATTAGGAAGGGATTAGATTAGATCTACTAATATAGG